>OX421453.1:41953425-41975925 GCA_949126865.1 Montipora capitata | reverse complement strand
CGGAAGGGAACATTTTGCGTCCCAGGACAGTGGTGTCCCCAAGAGTTTTATACTAATCATCCCTAATGGAGAAAAGATACTTAAAGGCATGTCGAAGATCAGTGCAATGGCGCTTTGTCCATATTTCCAATAACATGTAGTATCGGATGATCTTCAGCGAAATTAACAATGCGTAATTTATCAGACCGGCAGTGTAAACTCCAGTGACTTTCGTGGCCATTTTGATGTTTCAATTAATCGCTCAAAAGGGAAGGCTATGTTAACAGTTGTTCATTTGAACAGGAAGGCTAATTTATTAGTGGATCTAAATTTTTAACTCTTGGTTAAGCCTTTTCCTTTTCAATCAAAAACCAATGTGCCTTTGTTTATATGCTAATGAGGGACGTGCATCAAAAACAAAGGATTCCGTGTATAATACGCATCTCAATTTTCGGAGCTGTTTTAGCAGAAAAAAAGTGCGTATTATACACGGGTAAATACGGTAAATGTAGTTGTGTAAAGAGAAGTCAAAAGGGAAAACAGCTCACTTCCAGTTGCCGTCTGCGTCTCAAAAACATGTGTGCTTAAGTTCCCTAATCCTACTCGTTTCTTCTTTATCCTAGTACTGGTGTTGATCATGTTCAAAGTGGTTTAAACTGGTTTAAACCTATGAATTTGTGGATGATATATAAAAGTGCCAAGAGTAAAATGAATGCAACTCACCCCTAACCTTTAGCCTGTGTGCTGGTGCTGCTCCTATTCAAAGTGGTTTAACCCTCTGCGTTTGTGGATGAAATCTAAAAGTGTTAAAGTGAAATAAATGCTACTCAGCTGTCCTTTATCCTGACTGCTGGTGTTTATACTATTTAAAGTGAATTAAATCTTTCCATTTGTGAAAGAAATCTTAAAGTGCCAAGAGTGAAATGATTCATCTCAGCTGTCTTTTATCCTGTGTGCTGGTGTTGATGCTATTCAAAGTGGTTTAAACCTCTGCATTTGTGCATAAAATCCTCAATTGTCAAGAGTAATATCATTGCTTCTCAGCTGTCCTTTATCCTGTGTGCTGGTGTTGATCGTATGAATTGTTTGAAGGAGAGGAATGAGTATAATGAGGATGAATATTGGAAATATCTTGAAAGTGCTTTTGAATTCTACTAGGCTATTTTGTGCCTAATATCATGGGTGACAAATTACTCCTTAATTTAGGTGCAAAATTTCAGCGTTATTTTATAATTTCACATGTGAAATTACAAAATTGCCATGGTAACATCTCTTGTATCTCGATCAGGGCCAAGATGGCGTCTAGATTTAAGACAGTGACCTTTGAAGAAGTTACGAAATTAAAAGAAGCGGCAGAAAATTTAAATACGTGAAAGAGCACAATTAACTGGGTGAGAGTTTTTGAGAAGTGGTGTGAAGAAAATAGCCGTGAGAAAAACGTGGAGATGATTCTTCCCGAGCAGTTGGATAAAGTACTCGAGCGATTTTACAATTACGGTTGTGAGCGTAATTTGTCACCCACGAGATTAAAAGGTAATCAAATGGTTTTCTCGTGAAATTAGGAAATAATTTCACGTGCGTTTTGTCAAAATTCTGATAATTTCCCGAGCCTTTAAACTCGGGAAATTATCAGAATTTTGACAAAATGCATGTGAAATTACTTTCTAATTTCACTCGTCGCCATTTGATTACACATACTAACATCATACATTAAATTAGCTGTGATCTTAAAAAAGGAAAATTTCAATGGTAAAACACCGTCTTCGATAAATTAAGGTACTGCGTGTTATTTGAAATCAGAAAAGTAAATAATTGATACTAAAACTTAATGGAGTGAAAGGAGTTTGTAAATCATATTTGCATGTTAAAATAGAGTTTGAAAAAAGTGTTATTCAGAGAGAAATTATTTCTCTTATTATAGCAGAGTTGTTTCATTTTGGCAGTGGCATTTAGACCCAGGTCAAAGGTCAGAAAGACTATTCAAAATTATACAGCAACACAAAGAGATGCACTTGTTCCATGTGTTAAAGTGCCTATGTGGTAAAAAATATCTTTTGCTTATTTTTTAGACCTTTGAAAATTATGAAGAAAGACGTTTTCTATTTTGGAATACCTTCTCTCATTCCAGAGATATTCAAGGATTTGTTCAAAAATTAATGACGTCACAAACTTTACACTGTAATAAATGCCAAAATTGATAATATCTCCGAAGATAAGCAAAAATAGTTTTTACTTCATGGGCACTAACAGTTGTGTGCTTAGTTACCTAGCCTGTGACAGGGTCCAAAATTGCGACCAGCTGGTTGCAAATGCGACTGAAAGTTGTGCCTTGGCAAACCAGAATTTTCAGGCTGGTCGCTGACCTGAGGGGGACTCCCAAATAAAAAGGACAGGGGTGCAAGTCATACCTTTCAGGGGTTAAAAAACCGGTTTTGGTATCTCTTAGGGTGTTCAGCCTCAAAAGGTCCCCAGCGGGAGCTTTAGCAGGACCTTTTAGGGTATCGAGTCAAAAATTATGACAGGAGACATCTGACAATAAACTATGTTTTAATTTTGTCTAATTGAAACCAATAATTTGGTACCTCTTAGGGGTGAAAAAAAATTCATGCCATGTCCACAAGACAGGTTCTTGGTACCTCTCAGGGGTTCTTTTCAAAACTTCAGACAAGCACCCCATGTTTTTTATATGGGAGTTGTCAACAAAGGGTGTTTTAACTGGAGAATTCTACAAAACTTTTATATCTTGTTTGCAATTTCAGTTGTCTATTAATTGAAATAAGTATTAAAACAACGTCACAATACCAGAAGGTACCTACCCTTAAAAAAGGACTTGCAGGGATCTAGATTGATAAATCATACACAGTACCAAATAACCAAATTGTAAGTCTAACAGCATTGAAAACAAATGAGGTGTTCCAACGTAACAACTAACTTTTATTCATGAGTGGCCTTGCATTGACAATTTGCACGAATCGTGATGAGTTGAAGCCTTTGTACGGCACGCACTGCTAGTAATTCATGCTAGCCTGTCTTTGTACTGGGTAAGTACATGCCGAATGAAATGGGTGTTATGTCCAATCTTTAAATTTCAACACCTTTCGATTTCGTTCCAATGGAAACGCGTTGAAAGGTTTAAGCGAAAGTAGGAAATACAAATGCTTGAAGTGCTGCTTACAAATGTATTTTAGAATTTCATACTTTCTGTCAAATTTATGGGCACTTTTTGGCAACCAAATTTTTGTATCTGCCAACCCAAAATTTTTTTTTAGTCGCCAGCTGGCACCTGCACGAAAAAGTTAATTTAGAACCCTGATGAAAGTGAGGCTAGAGTTGAACTTGTTTTGATAGAAACCTCTACTCACTGCTTTTCTTATGTCAGTCCATCAAATAAGCATGAGAACAACATCATTAACATTAAGACCTCACTTGCATTTAAAGGCCAGGTAACTTAGCACAAAACTGTAAAAAGGTATATTTCCATTGGTGAAGGGAGCAGGCCGTTGGCAAAACCTGGATCAGACCGGATCGGATAAACAAAATTCCCGCCAAAAGTAAACAAATGAAATCCCTGGGTCACCAGTTAAGGTTACTTCCCACCTTCGTGGGTGTCCTTCAGCAAAAAGTTCGTACGCGCATTAGTTTCAAAAAAATCCTACACAAACTGTACATCAGAAAAAAGCTTAATACAACTGTAGACAGTTTTTTATGCACGAGTGCCGGATCTTGGGAGATCTGACTAGCAAAAAATATTTAGACTAAAAACAAAATAATTATACAAGGCTGGTTGTACTGCTGTGAAGATAAATCAGGGTTGGCCAGGGTTTTTGGGTATACGGTATACAGGGGCTTTTTAAATCGGG
Source organism: Montipora capitata (assembly GCA_949126865.1). Lineage (NCBI taxonomy): Eukaryota > Metazoa > Cnidaria > Anthozoa > Scleractinia > Acroporidae > Montipora > Montipora capitata. Next base: position 41,972,086 of record OX421453.1, on the reverse strand, counting down.
TATACGGTATATTGCAGCTTAAATACAGGTATTCGGTATATCATTTTCTTTGAATTTCAGGTATACAGTATACAATGCTTCCATTAATTTTGGGTACATTTGGATGAATTTTGGGTATTTTTGGGTATTTTGGCAAATTTTTTTCAGGTATACTGGTATACCACTACCCCCCCGGCTGACCCTGATATGTATTTTTTGTTTGACCAATATTTCGTCAGGCACGGCCTGACTTCTTCAGGGAATTAAATCACTTAACTCCCTGAAGAAGTCCAGTCCGAGTTTTGTCGATCCGATCCGATCCAGTCCGATCCTGCTATTAGGGAGCGTTTTTGAGACGCAGACGGCAACCGGAAGAGAACATGGCAACGGCATCTCCCAGATTTTTAGGCTAATCATCTCTAATGAACAAAAGATACTTAGCAATGTAAATGTGGTTGTGTGAAGGACCGGTTATTATGTGGGTGGGGTGGGGGGATTTTTTTGTTTTAGCATGAAAGAAAAAACGTGACCCACCCCTTTAAGCACATTAGTTAATTCTTGACCCACCCCCATATAACTTTATATAAGAGGTGACCCACCCCCAACGCCCTTCAATCTATACCTCTGTAAGGAGTTCCTGTTCACTGAACGTAATCAGCATATCTTGTGGACCAGTGTCCTACTCTGCAGCCACTTCTTGTTGATGTGCCCTCTTGTATTGTTGCAGTATGACTGTCATCATCTGATTCACTTTCGCTTTCACTTTCATCACACAAAACAAGGTCATTGTCACTGTCACTCTCTCTCATCACTGTCCTCACCAACACTGACACTTTTGAAGTTTCATAATAGTGTACTGTGATTCCCTTGATTTTGTCGATTTTCTTTCTGTTCTCGCTAAGTTTATTATGCTCAATGTATTTGTCCAACTTGGGGACTTTCAGAGTGTCAGGCTCCCCCTTCTCTACAAGTGTTTTCCAGTCATAGCAATGTACATCTTTTAAGGCTCAAACTTGCTTTTTTTTTCGTCGCTCTTGCTTTACGGATCTCATTGACACTTTGCAGTTGTGACAAGTGCTCAATGTAATTTTTCACCAGTTTTTTGTCTACAATGAACTTGCAGGAAAATTCTGTGATAGCACCACCAATAATCGTGAAATTATCTTATGGCCCACCCCTTTTCTCTGAAAAAAATAGGCCTGGCCCACCCCATGAATTCCTCCCCCCCCCCCCCCACCCCACATAAATAATGACCGGTTCCTTAAAAGGGAAAACAGCTCACTTCCGGTTGCCGTCCACGTCTCAAAAACGCGCGTGCTTAACCTCCCTATTGCCAACTGCCTACGTAGCGGCATCCTCTGAAGAACGAGGCATATAACAATAGACGATATTCAAACGCTAAGAATCCAGCCATATATTACAGACTTTAACGCTGTAAATTTTACGGAAAAAGAACACTTACCAAGCAAGATAATTTGGTCCAAGTGCATTATCAACAAGGCGCAATATATCCATTCGCACGCATCGACACCAAAGTACTGTATGTATCTCCTACTCTAGTGTATTCAATAAGTGCTCTTTATCATATGGCCCGTACGGCCCCGCGCGCGCTTTCATTGCAAAACTATTGGGAAATTCCCCGTATGAGGGCCGCACGGCCCTACTAGGAACACGTACTGCTCCATGCGATGCAATTTTAGCGGATTTCGTTGCTTTTAAACATCCAAGTAATTTACAGCCAGAAAATCAAATGCAAACAAGATATTAGATAAATTTTCTGTGCATATTTTTGTTTTTTATTTTGTCCTAACTTCATCTTCTGAGTGTCCTTAAATATTGTAAAGAGCCCATATGATAAAATGCTTATTGACTGAGTTTTGGTCAGGCCGGACGGGAAAAAGTTTGGCCCTTGGTCATGGCGCACGGACCTCGCGCGCTCGGTCCGTACGCCATGACCTCGGGCCAAATATTTTCCCGCCCGGCCGTCCCACTCAGTCAATAAGTACATATTTAGAAACGAAGTGTGATTGGTCAGGGAAAGGAATCGTACAAAATAATTGTAGTGTCGGACCAGAATTTGCGTTTGTGGAAATTGTGTTGTCAGCACCTTACAAACAAGACTTGCCAATAGTTAGAAAGTGTTTGTAAGAGATTCCGTCTGGTGTATCTATTTATCCAGTTAATTTGGATAAATAGTTTGTAAAAATCTTAAGACAATTTCTTTCTCATTGCAATTGTTTGTCAGTCCTAGCGTTACGTATTTTTATCGTCTTCACTGTACGGAAACAAAGCTCAAATAAATGGTGTGATTCCCACTGGAATCAGAAGCGTTTATTTTCTGGTAATTCATGACCGAAACGGCAGGGGTATTTTGCAGAACGCCGAACGTTGAACATCGGTATTTGACGGTAATAACTGTACACATACGCAACAATAATTAAACGCTAAAGCCCGCCGCACACAGTCAAGTCAATTTTTAATTATACTCACACAGAAATGATAATTAATACAAATTTATAGTGCTTAAAAATATAAAATCAAGAGATTGCGAAGAAAAAAAAATTTACAATTGTAGGTTAATTGTGCAGAGTTTGGGACACCTAAACAGCAAACTGCCTCGCGAGGCAGTTGGCTCTGCCGTTTCCTCACGTGTGGGGGGAATTCGCCTCGCGAGGCTATGTCTAATCAGTTTTTGGCCTCGCGAGGCCTCTCATGACATCAGTGGCGATCTTGAGCCTCTGAAGTCACGTGAGAATCCCATGTATTTTATTGGATGATTGATTGACCGAGCTCAGTTCGATTCTCAAAATAGCCGCACACAGTGAGGAATTTGCCTTGTGAAGCCAAAAATATCAAACATGTTTGATTTTATCCTCACGGCCTCGCGAGGCGAATTTCTCACCAATACTTCCCCGCACGCGTGAGAAAACGGCTGAGCATACTGCCTCGCGAGGCAGTTTGCTCAGCTCTTTCCTCACTTTGTGCGGCGGGCTTGGGCGTTTAAAACTCGGCGCTTACTACCATAATTGAAAGCTATTTTGCGAAACGCCGAACTTTTAATTATGGAAGTGCATGTCGGCAGTAACTAGATCTAAGCGCCAATTGTAAAAAAATGGTTGGCTTTTAGTTATTGTTGCGTATACATGCAGTTATTACCGTCAAATAGAGTTTTCTTTATTATTCAACGCTAACGTTAGGCTTAATTAGACCTAAATTTGGTTTTATCAACGGAGTTGATAATGTAAATTGGCCACCGTACAGAGATTCTAAAAGCTTTTAGAATTTCTGTACGGTGGCCAATTTACATTATCAACTCCGTTGATAAAACCAAATTTTTGTATACTACTTCCCCACCGACGCAGCACCACAGTTTCTTTAGAAACTACCCCTTCATTAATTAGACCTAAACAAGAGTTTTTAGGCCTAAGGTTAGCTTTAACTGGAATGTTTAGGTTTGTTTCTGTATTGGTAAAACGGAGACCTTTGAACGAGACCTGAGACCTGTGTTTTGTACCTGCACTTCAACAACCCTTATTTTTAATAAACAGACCAGCTGAGTGAAGATCAGTGAACATTGAACTCACTGAAGCATCTTCTTATTACACCTTTTTCCTCTCAGTTTCTCAGTTGATTTCATTTTACAATGTCCCTCAACTAGTGCCCCGGTGCTAAAAAACTATACACTTAAATAAAGTTCATCATCATTTCTCTCTTGTAAGAGTACATTAGGGCTGGTATGATTCTAGTGTACGTTATAACGTCATTGTTTTACCAACAAAGAAAGAATCCTAAACATTCATCAAAGATAGGATACCTTAGGCCTAATTAGGCCTAAACATCCTCTCTATGCATTTCACTGCTTATTCTCATGAGAAAGTTGATCTCCACCAAGACCCTACACAAAAAGCCGGCTAACGTTTTGATCATCATTTCGTTGCACTTCGTTACAGCGAATCCACATATGTAATAACAGGGAAGACCATTTTTCACAAGTCTACTTTTTATTCAAATTCCTCGTCAGGATACACCTAAATTAATTATCTCACTTTGTGCTCGCTTTTTTTTACAATGAAGCTGAAGAGAAAATTAACAAAGCAAAACATATCAATTTCAAATGCAAGAGGAGTTGTGGAACAACAGCTGGATGAAAAACCTCCTCGTACGTCCACTTGCCCCTTGGAGGAAAACCCCGGGCCAGCTGAACCCCTCAATTGATGACCTCCCCGGCTGGGTCAGACCAAATTTTACAATTATGTGAATTTCAAATGGACAGCTGAACTAGCTTCAGAAACCTATAACGAAGAACTGTCTTCCTGGAAAAACCGATCCATTTCACTCTCGTACTCTAAACCTTGAAGATGAAAAGGAACTCGGACTAGTTTCTTTCTTTGCCGAGAAACTTATCGTTAAGTTATTGATCTCAATTGATTTAATCCAATACAATGAGGGTGAATTTTGACGTTGACCTTGATAGTTTATAGGTTTATAGGTTAACGTTTAGACTAAGATTTATATTTTTAGTTCGCATTTTCTCTGTGATTATATAGTTCTTTGCCTACTTCTCGCCTACCATATCTCATGGTCTTAGTACTCTCTTATAATTTACTGACAAGGGGTTTGCAAGTTAACCTTCGCATGCCATTATCTCGTACGCATGCATGCTAATAACCATTCAATCGTGTGATGTATGGTATCATGTTACCCATTTAATCATACAATATTATGAAACTCCACTTGATTATTTGGAAGCTGTTTGCCAACGCGCAGAACCCGTTAAAACACCCTCCTCTTATTACATGGAGGTTGTTTGCTGACCCGCGAAGGAAGTCCCATCATATAACATTTATATAACATTTGACCCCTGCTCAGCCACATGTACGTTGTTTTAGCATAACGCGCTCGCAATGTCGTATTTCATGGATAAATTCAGATTTATTAATAAGTGGAATAAGGCGCGGTCCCCATAATAAAGTGTGCTAAGCTTATTGACTTATTCACCATTAAAAGTTCTTTGCTGATAGGCAGAAACCATCATATTGCGTAATACCGTTAATAAATATATAAGTTCTTGTTCGCTGATGTTCGTAATATGATGGTACACTCATTAAGTTACTTGTTTGTTAAGGTCTTTGTTAATGCGCTCGCAATTTTAGAGTATGATACTATTACCCCCTGTACACTTAAATGTAGCATGCGAAGGCGCATTGACTATATTTAATAAAACATAAATATGATCATCTACTTAATTTGTCATGTGTAACTTCTTTACCTGTGCGAACAGCTTATCGTGATGGTACTACACTCTACTTACTGACTTGCGTGTAATTTACTAACGTGCACACCATGAGAAGGTATAATATTGTAAACCCCTTAGATGTTGTAAGCTATTTAACAATTATGAGGTATTATTATGTTATTATAATTATAACTTGTTTGCCAACGTGCGCACGCTAACATATCGCATAATAGTATGATTATCCGTCCATTCATTCGTAATTTGTAAGTTGACAAGTCGCCGTCATGTCATATATAATGATCCCTTAGTCGTTTATAAGATGTTGTCAATGCAAATGCACCAGTAACTTGTAATATTTTCACTATCTAATTGTTTAACTACAAGCTATTACTATGTTAATAATTATTATATTTATGACTTATTTGCTAATGTTTGCATGCTAACTTATCCAATGATACAGTAATTATCTACTATTATGCGATATGTTAGCGCACACCAACATATCCTATAATAGTATAATTATCTATTCATTCATTCGTAAGTTGTAACCTTCTAAGTCACGTTCACCGTCATGTCGCATAAAATGATCCCTAAGTCACCTATAACTTGTTGTTAACGCACATGTAACAGTAACTTGACTATCTAGTTGTTTAACTGCAAGTTATTATTATATTAATGACTTATTTGCTAATTTGTGCACACTAACATATCGCATGATATTATAGTTATCTATTCATTCATTCCTAAGTTTTAAGTTCAAAAGGCGCTTTCACCATCATATAGTATATAATTATTACCCTTTGTTCATTTTCTTGCATTCTTTTACTAACGTGATCACATTATAATATCGAATTACATCATTAGCATCGCTGCAATTTGTTTATAACGTGTTTGCTGGCGCGCTCACACGCTCATGCGCGCACGCCATTATATCCTATAATGTCATCGATCTTTGAGGATTCACCAGTGCGTTGTTTGAGGACGCTGGCACGTCATCATCTTTCGTGATATTTTGACACTCCACTTGCCTTATCCATTTGCTACTCGCAATCGCGCGTTCGGCATCTATTTACCTATTTATGTACGTATAAGTTGTTGTTAATGATCGCGCCCCGTCATTTTTGTAATATGTGTGTTTTACTTATTTCACAAGTTTGCTATCATGCGCAGGTAGTCTCGATCTGCACAATTACTCGTCTATTGTTCGCTGATGCGCGCACACCATCATATCGTACATAATGATTAACCCTTTTCATTCAATATGCTCACGCATGTTCTGGTCCGATACACTTTTAGTATATTTAAATACTTTTAAGTTGTTGTTAATATATGCACGCACCACCACATCGTTGGGTTTTCTTACTCTCTAATTATTAACTTGTTTGCGCAACTGGCGCGCGCAAGATCGCATTTTAACCTCATGTCTCTACCAGGACGCCTGCACGTAATCATATTGCATAATATAACAATTCTCTGCTGTCATTTGTAAGTTATCAGCGGCTGACGCGGGTTCGCCATCATGTCGTATGATATAATTAACGTGTAGTTATTTAAAAATTGTGTTAATGTGCACGCACCGTTATTCTTGTAATATCGTTACTCTCTTATTTTTCTAATTATGCGTGCGAGCTGTTTGCTTGTTGTATTATATACTCATGATATATTTATACGCTGATATGTTGCTGTTAATATGCGCGCACCACCACCATATCATGTGGTTTTCGTATTCTCTACTTATTTACTTATTTGTGCAACTCGCGCGCGTGAAATCGCATTTTAACCTCACGTCGATACCGGGACGCGTGCACGCGATCGTATTGCATGATATTATAATTCTCTGCTAAGTCATTTGTAAGTTGTCAGCGGCTGGGGCGTGTTTACCATCATGTCGTATGATATAATTGTCGTTTAGTTACTTAAAAATCGTGTGAATGTGCACGCACCATTATTCTTGTAATACATTCACTTTCTCATTATTCTAATTATGCGTGCGAGCTGTATGCTTGTTGTATTATATACTCATGATATATTTATACGCTGATATGTTGCTGTTAATATGCGCGCACCACCACCATATCATGTGGTTTTCTTATTCTCTACTTATTACTTATTTGTGCAACTCGCGCGCGCAATATCGCATTTTAACCTCATGTCGGTACCGGGACGCGTGCACGGGATCATATTGCATGATATTATAATTCTCTGCTAAGTCATTTGTAAGTTGTCAGCGGCTAGGGCGTATTTGCCATCATGTCGTATGATATAATTGTCGTTTAGTTACTTAAAAATCGTGTTAATGTGCACGCACCATTATTCTTGTAATATCGTTAGTCTCTTTTTTTTCTAATTATGCGTGCGAGCTCTTTGCTTGTTGTATTATATACTCATGACATATTTATACGCTGATATGCTACTGTTAATATGCGCGCACCACCACCATATCATGTGGTTTTCGTATTCTCTATTTATTTACTTATTTGTGCAACTCGCGCGCGCGAAATCGCATTTTAACCTCACGTCGGTACCGGGACGCGTGCACGTGATCATATTGCATGATATTATAATTCTCTGCTAAGTCATTTGTAAGTTGTCAGCAGCTGGGGAGTGTTTACCATCATGTCGTATGATATAATTGTCGTTTAGTTACTTAAAAATCGTGTTAATGTGCGCGCACCATTATTCTTGTAATACATTCACTTTCTCATTATTCTAATTATGCGTGAGAGCTGTTTGCTTTTCGCGCGCAGGCCATAACAAGCGATGTGCTTGCTAATCATTTAAGACGCTTAGTTAAAACGTTTTGTTCTCTCCACTCTCTTCATTTATCACTGGTTTATCTCACATGTTCTACTTTATCCACTGCTCGGTGGAGTACAACATTCTTTTAAAGGTTTAAAAAGGCAAGGTTAGAACCAAAATTCACCCTCAGTTTTGGAATTATCCGATGACTTAAATATTTCTTCAAACCTGTTTCGTCTATTGGATTAACCTCTAAACTGAAAAAAATACGAGAGAAATCAGCGGTAGATCCAGCTGACACTTTTTTATCTTAAAAAGAGGAAGGCAAGATCCTTATTTTTTTTCTGTGACTCTTATGATCTAGGAAATTAAGTTAAAGATGACATGACGTTGTTGAAGCTGAATGAATATCCTTTCATGATCACTGGCGTTCCTCCATACTGTCTGCCATAACTTGCAAAACTAGATATCAAGTACACAGTTAAATTAGACATAAAATAGACCATACTCACGTGCACCTTTTGTTTTTCTAATGAGGATTGTGGGATAAACAGCCACGAGAGGGTTTTCTTTTAAAGTTGGAGGCAGTAGTGGGACGCTTGCCTCGAGATTCGACCCATTCTGACGACGCGTTAAACTTGATCCTGGTATTTCCTTGTTTAGCTTTTCGGATGCATTTGTAAATAGCCAACTGGTCTGCCTCCGGTCAGTTGGCATTCTTAAAGAAGAGATCTAGAAGTGATCCTCGAGCCTTTCTGGGCAATACATGTAAATATTTATATCATTCAACATTCCTTTCACGAGAATGCATTAACCAAAAACAAACAAACTGACCTGTTTTCAACTGAGTAGCTTCACAGCTGAGTTTATAGAGCATTGCACCGGCATCGCAGAGGTCGTAGGTTCGAATCCCGTTGAAACCTCCTGAATTTTTCAGATGTCAAAAAGAGACAATTTCTTAAATTATCCAGATAAATGCGAGGATCACTTCTCTCTTTCGTCTATAACCCGCACTTCAAATATATACATTAATTTCAGTCGTTGCAGTGGTGATTAGCTGTCCCTGAAAAGCCCCAATGGGGAGCAGTCAATTCAATTCAAACTCAATGCACTCTAATGAACAAGAAGAGGAGGCAGTGTGGCCCAGTGGTTAGGACGCTTGTCTTGAGATCCGGAGATCCCGGGTTCAAGACTCGTTCTGACCACTCGATGAATTTGTTCCTGGTAGTCGCTAGTTTAACTTCTCGGCTGCACTTTTAAAGAGTCATCTGGTTTGCCTCCGGCCAGTTGGGATTCTTAACAGTTGTAGTTGTGTTCTGTCGTTTCGTTCGATGTGTTTCATTGGGCCTGAAAAGTCCCTATGGGGAGCGGTCAATTAAGTATGTATTGTATTGTATTGTAACAAGAAAAGGGATAAAATTAATATTGAGGGGAAAACAAAACATAGAAGCGAACGAGGTTTCATTATTGTTATAAAAGAAGTCGGATAGAGGTACCAGTTTCTTTAGAAAAAAAAACTGAGAGAAGCTTATTATTTTTCATTTTTACGATAATTGACTGAGGGGGGAAGAATTGACGACACCCTGTAACAAGTGTTATAATAGCACCAGAAACGAAATCAATGCGCTTGGGGAGGAGTGTTGGTGCATTGGTTAGAGCACGCAGTCTCCTCCCACCAATGTGGCCCGGGTTCTATTCCCAGACTTGGCGTCGTATGAGGGTTGGTCCTGTAACTCTGCTCCAAGAGGTTTCTTCCCGGGTACTCCGGAAATACACTCCCCTCAAAAACCAAGATTTGATTTGACTTGAGTTAATTTCTATGCACAGTATCCCCCCCCCCCCTCCCCTCCCAAGTAGTGCCTTAGAGCTAGAAGACTTGACTCTCAAATTTCATTAGTATTATTTTAGTATTATTTTACTGTTAATAAAACGTTTTTTTTTTCCGGGAACTTGGGTCCAATAGAGATCCAGTGTTTAATGATAGTCTCTAATTTAAAAGTTATCAAAATCGAATTTCTCGCACCTGTAAAAAAATGGAACAGCGCGCTTCCATTTAAGACTGCGTGAGCCAGATCAGTTTTGGAAGCCGGCCTCCGTCGTTTTGTCCTTCAAACATAAAAATGACATAAAGTGGAATTTATTCAGAAATACTGACTAAAGCCGTGTTCACATTAGGCCTCGATTATGATCGAATTATAATCGAATTAAATATGAAATGGGTTCACATCAACTAATTACAGTCCCTGATTATAACTGGATTATAATTACTTCAAACAACCTCAAAGGGGTTGTTTGAAGTAATTACAATGCGTAATTGAACAGAATGGCGAGCACGTGGTGGTATGAGCAGACGAAACTTCTAATCGCTTTATGGAGCGAAGATTTGGATTTGTGTTCTTCTATTCTCGGAAGCTATCCTTGGTTCTCTTCTCGTCTCAAGCACATGATGGTGATGATAATCGTGGCAGCCACGCGATACGGCGCCATTTTGTCTAACACTGCGGGGTTACCCTGCGTATTGTATTTGAATTTTCGCAGATGTGAACAGAACCATAATTGAATAAAATTGAAAGGAGTATGATAGCCTGGTATATATACTTCAGTTGATCATAATCAACGTTGAGTGTGAACACGGCTTTAGTAGACTGATAATAGATTTGAAAGGGTCAGGACAAATTGTAACAATAATTGGTTCACATTTCTTGGTAAGAGAACAATCACAAAGCTTGGCTATGACGGAACAGAAAACAATGACTTGGTTATCAAAACACTCTGGGAAATTTCTCTGAGAATTTATCTCAAAGAAATGTTATATCGTGGAGTGAAGAATTAAAAATTTACACCAATTTGCAACAAAAAAAGCCCACCTTCTTGAGCTTTGTGAATGCGTCCAAGCGACCTTGATCTCTGTTAAACCCATTTTCTTTCTTCGGCCTTCTACGTACTACTTCTTGAAACCTGTTTGTTTTTTACAATCTTGCTGTACTCTAGTTGCGAATAAATTAGCAAAAGATAAATATTATATATGAGATATGATAAATATGATATGGATTTGTTTCATAAACGTGTTTGAAAAATAAGACTCGGGAAACAACTTGTGAAAATCAACAGTCATTTGCAACGTTTTTCCTTTTAGTATTCTAAACTTGGGTGTTTTATCCGGCGCCTATCTCAGTTAATCCTGACTTTTCCTACAACACGTCAGTCTTTCTATGGATCATTTCCGAGCAACGAAGGATAGGTTATAACTTTCAATTCTTCGGTCAGGCTCTTATATGCCATTTTGTTAACTCTGCCCACACATTTATTTTGTCTCAGGTGTAAAGCGCCTGGATGTTGACTAGTTAGTAAGGAAGGTTGACTGAACTAATCGTGTCTAATAGCGAGCGGACATCCCCAATTTTTTTGTTTTGTTTTTATGAAAGTTATGCAACTTCTTCTTACAGAAGCGCTGGAAACGACTTTAACTGATGTCACTGTCGGTGTACCTTAGCTTAAAACCCCTGATTCACTTACCTTCATTAAATGTTCCTTTCGCTCACAATGGATTGTTTAATAGTCAAGACGTCTTTGCTTTGCTACTTGAACAACAACCTGCAACAACCTTTCAAAAGCTTCCACAAGATCAAGAGTAGCATAAATGAAATAGTATTACTGGCAATAAACGTAATCTAGTACAACTATAATAAGTTAAGTAATAAGGGGCGTCGGCGCACGCGGGATTGCGCAGCGCGCTGCAGGCGTGGCTCGCGCGCGCTCTCTCGCTCGCTCTCTCTCTCTCTCTCTCTCTCTCTCTCTCTCTCTCTCTCTCTCACACCCACACACACTCCACACGACACAAACAGTACGGACACGAACAAAAAACAAATACATACAAAGGGAGGAGGAGGGAAATGCGGCTCTTGCACGGAGAAAAGAAATCGAGCCTGGCATTAAGTCCCAGCATTTTTAATTCAAAAAGAAAGAATTGGGACATCTGTTAGAAAGACGGAAAGTAAGGAATATAGGTTTGCGTTTCCAACAACATCAGCTGAGCAGAGCAGAGCAGAACAGGTCTGAAATGTAGATTAAGAGCGATCACGAAACCAAGAGGTTCTAGCGCTGATCAAACCACAAACGAGAAGATGTAGCGGCTTCATTTACAGCTGTGCTCCCCTTTTTTACAATGCAAATAACGACGATCCAAACTGGTCTTCTTTTTCCCGTGAGGGACAAACACGGCTGACGAATATAGAGTGAGACATGGAAGTGATAAAGAGGGCAAGTTTACTGGATATTAGTATTTTAATCCTTGCATGACGTTGGTACACAGACCGGCCCCTTTTGAGGCCTTAGTAATGGTTGTATGTAGAGTCTACGGATCCTGATAGTACCGATAGTCTTGCGAAGAAGACAAAGTCCCGACGAAGCGGTTAAATGGTATACAATAATGCATAAAGCGCATTCCAGATCACAACACAACTCAGATGAAGATTGAGATATTGCGAGCACTTTTCTTACACGGGATACAGCACACGATAGAGAATGGAATTTAAGGCGAGAACTTCGAATTCCGTTAATGATGTACCAAAGGAAAGCTACAGAGGTTCGTTTGGTTTTGTTTTGTTGCGAGCAAATAACCGACTCTCGCGTTTCTCGTACGCGCATCGATTATGAAGGTTCCGTCGTGGGTACTTTGCAACCATCCATCTATTTTTGAAGCTGTAATAATGATTAACTTAAGAAAAATATTAAGTTCTTACCAATGATGATGAAGACGATGACAACTTCGGAAGAGACGATAATGACAACGACGACAGTGACGACGATGATGATAACAATAACAAATTAATTAAAAATGGTTGCGGGAGAAACAGGACTTAATGCGTGAGGAGGGAACGGGTGGACAGGAAAATATTAACATTGTTGTTGTCGTTTCACGAGAAATTGTCGGCACTCCTGCTTGGATCAAGATCGGCTTGTATGTGTGCAAGTGTTTGCCAGAGAGCGGAGGAGATAGGCAGATGATAAATCAGTGGCGAAAGCAAACTCAGGCAATCATGTCGTTTTAATATTCTATCATTCGAAGGAAAGAATTGTGAAGGCGAAATATGACTGCATGAGAATGAACAAAGCTCTACGGTTACAGAATTCCTGAGTGGATCAGTGTTAAACTTTAAATAGAGGCGTCGAGCAAGCCATAAATAATGGCGAACACAATAAATAATGTTTGGGTTCTTGCGATATCCAAGAAGAATCTTCTACTAAAAACAACTCAAGAGATGAGTTTAATGGTATACTGCTCTTTCTTCCTATAAATGGGAAGAGGATCCAGCCTACACTGACATCGATGCTGTATGGGTTTTTTCTGGGTAAACAAAAACAACCAGATGATAACGGGAAGACAAAGTGTGACTTAAAGAGACAGAAATTAAGCAACCGAAGAAACCTGGAACTTGTGTGCTGAAAAATAAAATGAAAACTGAAGAAGAAGGCAAAACAGATATGAAGGGTAATACTCGGCAAGGAAAAAAAACTAGTAAGTATAGATGATCGAATCGGAATCGTTTAGTAAACGCTTACCTTGAATTGAAGGCCATAGTATTTAGGAGTCATGTGGGAAATAAAGGTTGAAATGTATACAAAACGGAAACACGAGAATATATGAGAAAGGAAGGAAGAGCATAAAACAGAAAAATCATTTAAAGGATTCAAGCTTTTATGCTTTCAGTTAATTGATGAATACCAGCAAAAGGGGAATGAGAGATGAAACTCAGCCGGTACAAAAGAACAATGCTTAAGGAGTGCGAGAAATAGTAAACTAGACGAAATTCTACGGAAGAGATGAGCATAATAGAACGCTTTTCTTTCTTCCAATAAATGAGAAGAGAAACAGATCGATGAGGTATTGTCTTTTCCTGGACAAAGAAGAAAAACCAGATGATAACGGGAAGACAACGATAAGGATAGCTGGCAAAGGTTAATCTAGGAGGGCTCAAGGAGTGAGAGAAGTTGTTAAGGACGAAATTCTAAAGAAGACATGAGTATAATAGAATACTTTTCTTTCTTCCAATAAATGAGAAGAGGAACCTGAACCTACAGATCGATGAGGTATTGCCTTTTCCTGGATAAAGAAGAACAACCAGATGATAACGGGACTGAGGGCTCAAGGAGGGAGAGGAGTATAGTAAAGAAAAAATATTCTACGAGGGACTTAACCAAACAATTTTAAACGTATTGCGGAAAAGCAGTGAATTCAAAGAGCGCAGATTGCGGCACCCTAACAGAAGAAAAATACAAAATCAAGCCAAAGTCCGTAACAAAGTATCTGCCCAAATCAGGAAAGGATGATTTCGTTTTTCTGAATTGGTTCCCAGAGAGCAATCCATGCAGTTCTCTTCTTGTCTTGCATGTAACTTTGTGCTTCTAACCTTTTGCTTTTAATTAACAACGATTATCGTCTACTCCAGGTTTTCCGTCTATTTCGGAAATAGGTCGGTAAGTCTCTCGGCATCTTTCGTCGGTTTTCTTGTAACCCGGCTTGCTTTACGAATTCCATCTTTGTTATTTCCATCTTGATCTTCATGAAGTACTGTCCTACAAACACGTCTTGATATTCAATGTTACCAAATCTTAGTCAGGGTCTTGTCTGTATCTCCTTTCGCCCCACCTTGTTAGCGTCCAGAGATGCACAAATCAATTCAAGTGTTTGTGGGATGTCTTCTAATCGCATTCTTGCTGATAGTTTTTTCCTTTTCTTGCCTTAACTTAACTAAAGTTAGCTTGCTTATTTAATGCTTTAAATATTTAATAATAATGCAACTGACAGTGCGCGACCAGCCCATGAAACAGCGAGTGTTTCATGAGCCCCCGCACCACCCCCTAAAGTTTGCTTTATCTTACACGGGTTATCTTTCTATTTTATTGAACGAGAGATCTTTAAGAGAAGTTGTAAAGTTCTTCTTCTTGTCATTTTTTCTTCTTCTTTGCTTTTGGTTTCTTTTTTTCTCGAGTTTTCTCTTTGTTTCGGATATTCTTCATTTAATCCCTCTTTGTCCTTGTGAGTTTGTTTTTTGACATTTCTTGTTCACAGTTTCGCGTGCGTTTGTCAGAACCGTCCTTCATTTAGATCCTTTCTTCTTCTTTATGTTCCTGCGTCGCATTTCTTACACTTTTGATTTCTTGCGGTTTTCTGCTTCTTCTTCCTTTGACTCGTAAGGTTAAAGAAGAGTCTTCAGAACGAGAGGAAACTGAGAACGAAACACCAGGGGTCACTGAGCATGACGACTGAGAGTAAGAAATTTATCTTGCTCACGCCATATATTCAGTGGAAATATGGTAAAACGTAGTTCAAGGCCGTGGAGTGAAAAGACGACAAGAGAATGGACAAAGGAGTAAAGACAGAAAATGAGACGTTTTACAAAGCTTGCTCAGTCGTAACCCTCATTGTTCCAAAGAAGCAGTCCTGTACTGTCCTATCTTTTTGGGTGATTCTTTTGCAGATTTGTTCAATGCCATCCTCACTGACGCTGATAACTTCTCCATCACATTCATCTCGGCTTACCACGAAGTCTTAATCTCTTCTGTCCTTCCGGAAGTAGTAAAGAGAGCCATAAAACAATAAATATCCGGAAGTACGATAGCACAGCAAAGCTAAGACAACAGAAAAACTCCTTGAGCCCCTTAGAAAAAGACACGAGAAAGCAGATGAGCAAATTCAAAAAAGAAACAGTTGACCGAGTGACGCAAGAACCTTCTTCTGTCTTACTAGATTGACTGCGCCCTTTTCGATGTCCTGGATTTTTCCTTTTTCCTGTTCCGGCTTTCTCGTTTTAGGTCTTCTTCGTTCATTGTCTTCCTACTTCGTTTATCTTCGTTCTACTTCACTTTCATCGTGATTAATTCAATTTCTTCCTTCTTCCGGGGCTATCAGTTCTTCCTTCTACATCATCGCTTGTTACTTCCGCCTTCTGACTCACGTCGTTATTTTTATTTTCATTTCACCGTTTCCGTTCACGTTACCTTCCTCCTGAATCTTCTTCTTTTTCCTTGCTTCTGAGATTTTCTAATTCTGTTCACTTCCTTCTTTTCCCGTTTAAAATTCGTCCTACCACCGAGGGCCACTTTATTCGATTCTTCGTCGTTTTCTTTATATTGACTTTTGCCTTAAGTATTGACTCTCGTGTGTATGCTCCAGTTTTCATTGTCTTCTTTTCGTCACTGACGATGATGTCTTCCCCACCACATTCATCTTTATCGGGAACTCTTATTCTCTTCTGTCCTTTCGAAGTTGTAAAGAGAGCCTTATTAAAACAACAAATATCCGGGTGCACATGAGGACAGTACAGCTAAGACAACAGAAAAACTCCTTGAGCCCGGCCCTTAGAAAAAAAAACACCAGAAAGCAGGTAAGGAAGTTAAAAAAAGAAACAGATGACCCCGACAACCTTCTTCTGTCTTGCTAGATTGACTGCACTTTTATTCGATCTCCTGCGTTCTTCTCTGCTCTACCTTTTTCTTTTTGCCCGTTCTTCCTTTTTTTTTAGTTCTTCTTCGTTCGTTGTCCTCTAACTTAGATTATACCTTTCTTCTTCCGGCCATCTCAGTTCTTTGTTCTGCCATTGCTTATTACTTCCGCTCTCGTATAACTCACGTGGTTCTTGTTTATTTTTACTTCGCCAGTGTTTCGTTCCTCGTGAATCTTCTTCTTTGTTCTTGGTTCTTCAGAGTTTTTATGTTCACTTCGTTTCTTTCCCGTTTTACTTCATTCGATTTCTTTCTTCAGCGTCTTCCTTCATCTTGATTCTCACGCGTACGCTCTTTAGTTTTCATTGTCTTCTTTTCTTGAAGGATATCTTCAGTTTTTTATTTTATGGTATTTTCGCTAAGCTCTGTCATTACGCGATGCGCGCGACCAGTTCACGGGATGTTAGTCATCCCGAAAACTCCCGCACCGCCTAAATTAGCATTGCTAACTTCGAATTAAACTTTGTTGAAATATACTTCTATTTAAGTTTATATACACAAGGTAGGCGACCAGCCCATCTGACAAACATCAAATGAGCCCCCGCATTGCTTTACAAGTAGTTTACCAACCCATCCCACCCGATACACCCACCCCTGGGAAGTTATAGTCAAAAACTTTAAATTTCTTGAAGGATATCTTCAGCTCTTTATTTTATGGTATCATCGCTAATCTCTGTCATTACGCGATGCGCGCGACCAGTTCACGGGATGCTAGTCATCCCGAAAACTCCCGCACCGCCTAAATTAGCATTGCTAACTTCGAATTAAACTTTATTTAAATATACTTCTATTTAAGTTTATGTACACAAGGTACGCGACCAGCCCATCTGACAAACATCAAATGAGCCCCCGCATTGCTTTACAAGTGGAGTTTACCCACCCGTCCCACCCAATACACCCACCCCGGGGAAGTCATAGTCAAAAACTAAAAAAATATATAAAAATATCCATCAGCTTAAGAGAATACTTGAGAAGAAGCTATGAGCCTACAATATCGAACAGAACTAAAATATCGGTAGTAAAACGGTCATTAAACGAAGTTGAAGAAGAAACGAATAAAAATGTCGGTTGTCGAAAAGATTCACTGATCCATATACGCTTCGCAAAAAAAAGTTCGTCGATTCGTGAAGAAAACTCCTTGCGCATCTCAAAAGAAGAAAAACTTTGCCGATCCATGAAGAAAACGATGACTCGAGTTGCACGACGGGAAAAATGTTCGTCGATCCGTGGAAAAAAGAAGACTCCATGTGCGGTACAGATGAATAAACTCCTCGATCCATGCATGAAGAAAATATCGCAGTCATTGGACAAAGTGCTTGACTTCGTCCTGATTGTAAAGTTCGACAGACTGAGCCGAGAAAAATTTCAACCTTGCTCCAAGCTCTCTCTCTCGTAAGAGAAAGCCTGGGTTCGAGGTGTTCTTGAAATTTTTGCTGCTCTTAAATGTACCCGTAATAGCCAGAGGCCTTTCTCACTATTACGAGTATTTCTGCTTAAACGCTAAAGAAAATTAAAATTAAGCACTCACCTTGGACTTGAAATCAACGGTGTTAAGTAACCTATCACAAATATTAACAGCATACCCATTTACTTCCCAACACTTAGTACTCAAACCCAATTGGCACAATTGCTGAGTTACACCAATTGGCTCGAAAAACCAGTGTGCAGCGTTTAAGCATATTTAATCTGAATGGACCCAGACTCGCTCGCCCTAATGGCAGAGACAATTCTGCTACTAAGCTGAGCCATCAGCAGACGATAAACATCCGAACGTATGACATTGTAGCGGTTCCGATGAATAAGCAACAGATGTGAAAAACCGGACAAGTGGAAAATCGACGGGAATTCTTTAACGTCGTATAACAGACTAAAATAATGACAGGATCCATTCAGTGTTAAATTTATTACCCCCCTTAACTAACCCATCCCCAATCAATAAACAAAAGTAAAAAGGCTACGATACCAAGACCATAAAGGTCTTTCGACGTAAGTTGATTTTCGCAGCTCGAAGAGGAAAAGTTGCATCAGGTCGTATATCCACAAAGTTCATAATATCCACAGAGAGAAATCAAATTTCTTCGTTTTCCTGAGACAGAAACCAACTTTAGCAAACACTTGGAAAACCGTAGTCGGTACAGAAAAATGATTTTCTTTAAGGGAGAAAATTAACACCACACAGGAATAAGGGACTTCAGTATAGCA
>OX421453.1:41945925-41948425 GCA_949126865.1 Montipora capitata | reverse complement strand
GGTTTTAGTCTTTTATGAGAAATGTATGTTAGAAAAGGTAACGATGCAAAGAACTCCGCAATTCGCAGATTTTTCTTTGAAGAACCCAGTTAAATTCAGCGCATGCGTAGTAAGTTTAAAAATTGCGATTGAATGCAGAATAGCTTTCTCGAAAATACGCCTATTTCTCGCGAACCACTCGTTAGGATTTAACGAAGTTTGGCACGAAAATACTTTAGGAAATAAGTAACTGGAGTATTGAAAAAAAATTGAACTTTAACAGAGGAAATTTTAGATATTCCAGTGAACCTTCAAAAAGAGATAATTAAAGATCTCTCTGTCAAATTACTATCAAAATAGTCTTAACTCGTGAGCATCGTTACAAGCTTGTTGCATGTAAATTATAAAGAAAATCTAACGACCAGATTTTCTGCAAATAAACAAAACCGATTTTAAAGGCCTGTTTATATTTATTCATGTTGCCATGGAAACGGCATATACGTCAGCTTAACTATCAAAAAACCGAAGTTCGTGTTGTTAACTTGCTTACTACCATTTTTGGCGACCAAAGGATCAAGGGTTTTAGAGAAAAAGGTAAATGAAAAATAGGTATCAAAAACTGTGTTCAGCCACCTTAAGGTCCCTAATGGGGACTGATATTTGTTCACAAACATTGCTTCTGTTATTGAAATGTGGCAACCACAGGAACAAAACACCCCTTGTTTCGACAGCCAATGATGCTCTGGTTGGCGCATTAATGACAATAGGGAGCTTAAGCAACGACAACGGCGACGGCAACGAGAACGTCACAAATTTGCATATTTAGTAGGCAAAAGCAATAGAGAGTTTTGAAGCAAGCAACCGTGGACAATTTTCCTGTCGGTGTACGTTGGATCATTGGCTTGATCTGATCGGCGTTATTTCAAGTTGAGAAACTAAATATTTTAAGCAAGCCGATACGACGTAGATTTGATATTAGTGGTGTACTATATTTCGGCTGGCCAAACCAGCCTTCTTCAGGTACAATGAGAGTTTACATTGAATTGCTTCTATGTACATATATATATATAGTAAATGGATGGTGACGTAATACTGGAAAAAATGTGATAAAACATGGCAGTTACAAAGATTTTGAATTCAAATACTTAAGAGTCACGGAAAAATAACGGAAATCACTCAAAATCTAATACGTTTCTTGGCGGATATTAAGACCGTTGGGATCAATTGTCCTGCAAAAAACAATAAAACAAAAACAATAGCTTTGCACGCCCTGCAAGTGTGTTTTTCACTTTTGTCCATTTCTTTGCCGTCGTCAGCAAAACTACAACGTGAAATACCCAAATTTGAGGTTTTATGGAAAACGTCATTACTTGAGGATAAATTTTCATTTTCTGCCCTAAATTGAGCGCCGTTCCTACCAGCGTCATTTTTGAGGAACTACCACACCCCCGTCATATTAAAAAAGTTGAAATAGTAACGAAGCGATTACAATAACGCGAATGTATATTTTGAGATGAGGTTCTCTTTTCCGTCGCCGTTGTCGTTGCTTAAGCTCCCTAATAACTGACGTCAACGATATCTTCCCTATAAACAAGCAACAAATTCGCCCGGACATCTTCAAGTGTTTAATCGGGTTAAAATTGATAAGGGGACATGACAGTGTCGGTTATTTTTAAACACGACAGTGCCGGTTATTTTTTAAAGTATTTGGATAAAATACATGTAATCGAAAATAAATTTTCTCCCTTCCGCATTAAAAACGCGATACACTAAGAATTTTTACCGACAACCTTCAGATAAGTGGCGGAAAGGACACATGAATATTCTCAGAATTTAACAAAGCCATTCATTAACTGTTTCCCACTAAGCCAGGGTGCAAGTGAAGAAATTATTTTTTTCTATTAATCACAGTCTTTATATATTGTACTTGTGTTAGTTAACCTGAATGAGAGTTTACACCGAAGTCATTTTTCGAGACACAAACGCCTGCTCAGAGAATTAAAATCCTTCCAAAACTGAAGTATTTGTAAAAGAAAATTCAACCGTTTTTTAAAGTTCATTTTTTTGTTTCGTTCCCGTGCAAAACGTTTAAGAAGCGCTTTGAAACGGAGAAAAGTAGAAGCGTAGAACTGAGCTAATAATGTAACACGTTTAAATGAAATAAAAAGCAAATTTACCTTGCTTCAAAGCTCCAAATTTGCTTCAAGTCTCAATTTGCCGTTTGGGCTTTCTTCCCGGCGCGAGTGTCCACGCGAAAAAGTTGCTTTCTTTCTCCTCTTTTCACATTTGGCCTTGGTTTTTCGACCTTTTAACACCTTAATGAAGTCTTGGTTTTTGCCAGTGGTAAGAGGCTTCTTCCTGGGTACAAAAATACACGCAAAAATTTAAATAAGACTTATTTTGACAAAAGTAAATTAATTAAAAGTAACAGCAACGACGCTCTGGGCGAGTGTCAACAAGTGGAAACATTTATTCGAGACTTTCTCACCTTGAGGTCACATAAATTCACTCAATTCAATTC
>OX421453.1:41935925-41940925 GCA_949126865.1 Montipora capitata | reverse complement strand
CAATTAACCTTTTCACAGTTTTCTTCGGTAAGGCCCTATATAGCTATACCCTGCACTGACTGAGGGCAGACCACAACAAACGGTAACTCCATGCCCTACTCTTTGCGAATAGTGGGTGGGTTATTTTTTGTGCCACATGATTACCAAAATTGAAGGGTTGTGAGACGGGGCCTTCTGTGCAACATTTGGACATTTCGCCATTGTTATTTGTGTCTCAGTCAGGAGGTTGGCTACGAGCCACCGATTTCATAAGCTCAGTTTTTAGGAAATTACAAACCTAAAAATAGGAATACACGCAAACTGATCAGGCACTTCTGTAACGCAGTTGTTCATGAAAATCGATTTAATTATCGTTCTTTTTTTCTTGCGTATAACAGATAACCAAATGGGACTCAGTTGGAGAAACTCGATCATCGAAACTCCTCGCAGCAAAATAGTTGCTTGTCGACTATCCTAAGAAAATATCGAAAAGCCAGGCAAAAGCTAAAACTTTGTAAGTTCTAAAATTAAGCCTCTCAGACTGTAACCACCTTGGAAACGTTGCAGAGTCACGGAAATGACCTTTATGATATTTTAACCTTTTAATGTTATCGGCACACACTTCCTTTTAAATACATGATAATCTTTTCCAACAATAACCTCTACCGAAGATAAATTCAGAACAACATGTTTTTTTTCCATTGTAAAGATGGTGTGGTTATCTTTTTTCCCTGAGTTTCTCGAGGCACGCTTGAGCCTTTCGGTCCAAAAAAAGACAATGATTAAATTGCGAGTTTATAAAAGCCGCTCACATGAATCGACCATGCAAATTGGTGAACTCGTGTTCACCACACGATTAAGAAAGGGCACTTACTTAAATGATTAGGAAATCAAAAATACAGGTTATTGTTTCCATTGCCATCGATCAGGAAGTCTAAGCTATCGGTAAGTGAACAATTCTGCTGTTACATGCACAGTTATTTCTTCAGTTGTAGACACTTGAAAAACTCCCCGAAATCCCTTGAAAAACTTCAGTTTACAGATTCTCAAGGCCTTAATTCTGTAAAAAACATCATTTCTAGTGAAAAATAATTTCCTGAGTCAAAAAAGAGGGAAGAATGTCAAAGGGCAAGTATACGTAGCACTCTCAATTTTCACTGTCATAACTTCTACACCGCTTCTACACTCATCAGTTATAAGCGGGATAACTAACAGGGGCACCCAACAAACTAAAATGTGTTCCGCAAAATATCTGTTCCGCTGTGGAAATTCAACTGGGTGGCAAGTAATTAATTTTCATACTCTTTCGCTGGGAAACTTAAAATATTTTTAGCATTTGAAAACGTGCTGGCTAGATGAGAACAGAAACTGGGGAAGACTGGAGGAGAACTCGTTCACGAGAAACTTACCGAAGGTTCAACTTATCGCAGGTTGAGAAAAAAAAACCCAGATTTAGACTTGTTTGGTGAGAGGTTTCTTTGCTGACTGGGAAACAGTGAGACAAGTAGCCCACTTTCGATGTGTTAAAATTCAGTCCGAAACAAAAGGTATCATCTCGAGGCTCTGGGGAATAAACTCATGCAAATCCTTATATTTATTCCCCAGAACCTCGGGATGATGCCTCTTGTTTCGGACTGAATTTAATTGGTCTTTTGGCCGGCTAGGAGTTTCTCTTTCTAGATGGGGGCTGGAATCTTGGTCATAATCATCCTGACAGTGCGGAACACCTTTTTTTCCCCATCAAAATTAAAGAACTCAAAAAAATGTTTTACCAGCGTTTTCTTTTTCCTGTTATTATGCATTTTGGAAATAATTTTCGTTGGGACCCTTGAACTGAAATACCCAATATAACATAAAAAGCACAATTAAAGGAAATCCCTTCGTTTTCAGCAGCAGTAAGGTTTTCAAAAATGACAACAGACAATGAAAAAATCTCCCGAGCAGTGGACGAGACCTTGAAGGAAATAGAAAAGAATGCACCGGATGAGTTCGCCAAACTAAGCGGGGACCAAAACTTCAAAGATGACATCATCAAAGCGGCTCGGAAAGCAGCTAAAGAGGAGGTGAGCTGACGTCATTGTTTACATGTTTGCAGAGTGTTTCATTGACATACAAGTTTGCTCATACAAAGCATCATGCTGTTTAACAATTAGACCCTTCGCCCGCAAGGGTCAATAACCCATGAGGCGAAGCCGAATGGGCGAAGCGTCTAATTGTTTTAGTATCACCCAACTAGTCGGACAGAAAAGGCAATAATAAAGTTAGCAAATGCAAGTTGAAGAAATATTTATTTGGGAATAAAACAAAAGAAAACGTCACGCTTTTCGCTACTCGAGGACTATTACTAATAGTCCTCTAGGAGCGTAGCCAATCAAAATGCAGGATTTGCATTAGTCCACTAGTTGGCTGATACTAATTCGCTATATCACCTCCCTGAAGCAGTATCTTACTTAATCCACGAGCTTACTACAGGATACCTTTGATTAGCTTGTACGCTTGTTTTCTCATTTCAGACCACGTGATGTTACTCTAAGGAACAGTTTCTTTCACATTTTGTCTTATGCACATGAATACTTATGCATAATTTAATTCTCACATTGTCACGTTTTATGGACATTCCGTTGTTACTGGCATAATTAGCACTTTTTCCGTACTTATAAATTCAACTTAACGCTTTGTACATTAATCAACTGAAGATGACAGAGCTTTCTGTCGAAACATGTCTTGCAATTTCAAAAGTTTTGTCGTTTTCTTTAAATTTATGCATGATTGTAAAAAAACAAAAGAGAAATTCCCTTGAGAACATCACGTGGTCTAGAATGGGAAAAAAAACCGTACAAGCTAAGGGGTCTATTGATTTCAAAAGGTAAAAGAGCTTGTGAAACTTAATTAAATCTCCAATTTTAAGCCTTTAGGCTTTGATTGCGAGTCAGTTATTAGCCATCAAAAACTGATGAATTCTTGGGTGGCAAGTACTATGATCCCCTGCATTCTCTTTGAAATTTCGAATTTCCAAAGCATCATTGCTCAGAGATTATCTGGTACTTATCGGGTTCAAATTTTCAGAGATAGCTTATTAACACGGCAATGCACTTTCAATATTCAGTACTTTATTTTCAGATAATGAAGCAAAAAATTGTAAACAAAGATCCCCCTTTAGTTCTTATCATTCAGTTATATGGGGGAGGGGAAGTCGTTCCATATTTTTACTTATCAACTGAGCTACCAGGTCAACCTGAGGAGCGAGGTTCTGTCAAAAATTTTAGGGATAAGGGATAAGTGGACAAATAAACTATAAGATAGGGATATGTAACATGAACGATAATCACAATAGTTCAAGGGACAATGTCAATCACAGTTAATTTTTCAATTTTTATAACTTTATTAATTCACCTTTCTACCCAACCCTATCACCAGTGTTCGGTTATAAACCATTTAGCGCATCTTTATGTCAGTAGGACTGTCCATGTTTGAGTTTCCATTCATGGAAATTTGTATCGCCCCAAGGACAAATCGGAATCACCTTGGGGTCACTTGATTACCTGTAAGACACGTGACCAGTGGCGGCTCTAGGGGAGGGGCCCCAAACAAACCGGCCCCCCCCCCTCCCAAATAAAATAGCTACAATATATATATAATCGTTTGGCAGCGAAATTCTAGACAAACGAACAAAATAATTTGACAACAATTGCGAGAAGGGTACCTTCAATAATTTCTTGTCTGTCTCTGTGCAAAACGTTTGTTAGATCGCTTCGCAATACTAGTTCTCGGCTTTGGAATACTTTAGATATCTCATCAAAAAGGAAACTCTCTCTCTCCATGTTTCAAAAAGCACGTGAAGTTTAAGAATTAGGATTCTCTTAGGTCTCCTAAGTAAAAATGGCACCAAAGCAGTGTTTTAAGCCGGCAAGATGGGTGTTACATAATATACCCGTGGTGTAAGGGTTACCACCATCATCCTCGAACTGAAGGGTTTGAAAGAAAACCCCGGTTTATTCAGTTAGCATAATTTCACAGGTAGTGGTTACCCTGTCACCCGTCTCCCTTTACGTGTTCCAGCACGTGTA
This sequence comes from Montipora capitata, assembly GCA_949126865.1. Classification (NCBI taxonomy): domain Eukaryota; kingdom Metazoa; phylum Cnidaria; class Anthozoa; order Scleractinia; family Acroporidae; genus Montipora; species Montipora capitata. The sequence continues at coordinate 41,936,879 of OX421453.1, read as the reverse complement.
GTCACGGGATCCCGAGTAATAATTAAATATTGCGATAAAGAGATTAATTTATCGACAATGATTCGGGCACACCCGGAAGAAAGTCCAAATTCCCCAAAGCAAGAATCTAGCGTATTAATCGCTTTTGATGCTATTCCTTTTAGCTGTAGAAGAATCGTGGGTACGATTCGTCATGTTTCGTTTTTCAATTAGCACCCGAACGATTAATGTTAATGGCTGTAGCTAGATTTAAATTAAACCGTGCCGTACACAAATAATATATATAGTGGACTCATTTAAGCTTAGTATTTGGACGCGTTGGTCTACTAACTCAACAGAGTGGAATGCGACGAAAAATCAATGAATTCTAATGTCCTATTAAAAATAACTAGGTGGTCATGCTTTTAATGATCATGAGAGCAATGCGAAGAGCACAGTAAAGGAACAAGGTATCCTACGTAGTTACTTGAGAAGCGTCTTGTTTTAACTGAACTAAATAGATTATTTTTACGTGGTTACTTAGGTAAAATTGGCTCGGGAGTTCTCCTCACAGCCCGACATTCGTCAACGGCTTGCAAAGTACTTGCCAGAGGATCGGATCAAATTGATCGAAGAATCGCTCTTTATTCCAACATTTCGCGTCGAAATAACCAATAAATCAGATGGAAAATACCGGGTGGAATTCACAAGGGAAGGAGAGGTGTTTCTTCCAGGGAAGGAGCTTACGACCCTAGCTGACATCGAAGCAACAAGTCTCTTACAAAAAGCCAGTATTATTGTTGAAGCTGTGATGCTTGTGATGCAAGTAGTGGGTATCAAAGTCTCTATTAGTGAAAGTGCGATGAGGGCAACCGTGGAAGACACTGTCAAAGCAATCGAGCATTCCTCGGAAATGCAGAAGGCGATACAAGCTTTCATTACTTCGTGGAATGAAGCTGGTGGCAGCGCAATGAAAAAAGCTCGGGCCATATTCTT
>OX421453.1:41925925-41930925 GCA_949126865.1 Montipora capitata | reverse complement strand
TTACAATAAACTCTATTTCTAAACTTACGAGTCACAAACTATTTTGAAACTGATAAGTCACAGTTCTAGAAAATTCTTGAAACAACACATTGCTTGACTTTGACCTTCGCGAACTTTTTTCCAGATAATTCCAATCCTTGTAACACAACGCACCATCATTAGTTGGATGCGCAATACACGAATCAAAGACATACTACCCATTCTCTTCACTGGAGTAATAATTGATCACTCTGACTAAAAGGTCATGTTTCAAAGGACAAAGTGCCACGTTTTCCTCAACTTTACCAAACAACGCCCAGGAAAGTATAGACCATCTTGGAGAAAACCAAGGGCTTTGACTGACCTCTTTAACATCAAACGATTTTTTAAGATTATCACCAACAATTCCGTAAAGATCTTCTGCTGGGTACAAAGGATCCTCTGGAGGTTCAACAGTTACCTGTAGGAAAGAAGGCAAGGACAACAACACTTTCATGAAATTGTAATTGCTAAAGGACTTATGGAAAAAAAGACCACAAGTTTTAACAACCAGGGTGAATCTGAGATGTGTATAAATTTGCATACTTTTTGTCATTGAGCCCTGCGATGCCGATTCAATGCTCTAACAACTGAGCTATGGAGCCAATCAGCTGAGAGAAAGTCAATTTGTTGGGCTCATGTGTTCCGGTGAAAAAAATCTTGATGAATGAAATAATTTGATCATTAAAAAACTGTTGTCATCAACAATTTTATACAGGTTGCATGGTCGATTAAAAGGAACAAAAAAGGCAACTTTTTGCACCAACTGCTTCAGAGGGTAACTGTGACTGTTAATCAAAGAGTACTGGTAACTCAGTTTACTAACTGGTACTGTTTTTTTGTAGTTTAAGTTCTTTATAGATTGTCTGGCTTGATGAAGTGCATGAAAATCATCTAGAGCATAATAATCTGTAACTCCTGATGTTCTGAAAGATAACAACATAATTAGTTGAATGCACACATTAAATAAAGGTTTCACTTTATGCGCATATCAGCCTCGGTTTTAAACCAAGTCCAAGTACTCCAACTTTTGTGATGAAAACATGCGAATAATAGCTGACTTTCACAAGACTTTGCACTTTGACATGCTTTAAAAATATGGCCAGTAGGAAATTGCATACAAAAACTCATTATTTCGGTTATTTCGATGTTACCGGTAAACATAAACAAGTAAAAATTAGCAATAGAAAAGAACAACGTTTTGCTGACATTGTGACACCATTTTCAAGTTCAAATGCAATAGAATAAACTGTGAGAAAATTTTTTACTTGTTTATGAATTCTAGAGTCTAAAGAGTAAGCCAGTGGAATTAAGTGAGCAGCAGTTTCCAATAGGTCAGATACACCCAGAAACCAAAAAGTTACTCTGGCCAATGGACCAATCACAAGCATGTGAGTGAAGCAGGTGCTGAGGGCAGGAAAACATGAGGGTGCATTTCTTCATGGAATTCAGTCAAAATGCAAAGCTCTATCGCTGCTTAGGATGCGTCCTCTGAGAAAACTAAAGTTAATTATTCTCTGTCTCTCACCTGCAATGCAGATCAGCTCCACCAAGCTGTTCAGCAGATACTTCTTCTCCAGTTGCAGCTTTTACCTGAAAAAAAAAAAAAGCAGTAATAATGAAGAAACAATGCAGCAATAATAAAGCAACAATGGTAGCAACCATGTTAGCAACAATGGAAGCCACAATGAAGCGACAACATCAGCAACAATGTAGCAACTGAGAAGCAACAAAGTACCAACAATGGAACAAAATTTTGAATGCCTAATTTATAAGTAATGCTGACATACTTAAAAAAGAACAGAAGTTGAACTTTGGATCTTTCAATTACCACTAAATATTTGAATGCTCTGCCACTGTCACTGAGCTACAGGGAACTTGTAAGAGCAATTTGTTGATAATTGTTCTGTCATATACTGGAAGGACTAAAATGTCAAACACTTCTTTATAATTATGGCAAACTTTAGAATTTGCAATTTCTGACATTTGAAAGTTCCCTTGGGAAATTTTGCCTCGAAGTTTTTTTTGTTACAGAATTCAATTTTTTTGGTCTTGACAGCAAAGTTCAAACTAGCATGTTACTCAAATACATAAACGACATACATGTAGAACTCTAAAACTGAAAAAAAAAAAAAAACTGTCTCTGAACTTTTTTGCCACCAAGTTTTGAAACAGACAGTATTCTACCTCTTTTCACTATAATTAGTAAGTGCGCATGTTGCTGGGAATTTCCAAAAAGCGAGATTTTGAGGGGCTCCAGTTATTCTATGACTAACCAAAGGTGGTCCACCAAGAAAGATTGTACCCTGCTCTTTGACAATAATACTTTCATCAGCCATGGCAGGAACATATGCTCCACCTGCTGTGCATGAGCCAAGGACCACTGCTATCTGAAGATAGGTAAAAACAACAGAGAAAGGTTACAGAGATATTGGGTTACTTCCGAGGCAAATGACGGATCTTTGATTTCTGATTGCGCTTGCATAGTATCCAGTCAATAAAGAGGCTCCTTGGTGGAAAATTTCGTACAAGCTGCCCACCCTTGTAATGGATAAGATTACAAGCAGTTCAAGGGATGTTAGTGGTCTCTTGCAGTAGCTTGTGCAAACTATGAAGAGTAAACATAACTTATGTTTATTAACCAATTGACTCCAGGGAGTGACACTTGAAATATTTTACTCTGTCTAACGCCAGACAATTATTTTCACTTGTCAACTGGGGGTGTTCTGGGGTGCCTGAAAACTGAATGGGCTAACCAGTCAAAACCTACGTCCCCTCCGTTAATTAATTAATTAAACCATTTTATTATATAGATATTGATGAAATACCAGGATTTCTCCTTTTACTAAAAAATCATATCTTCACCACGCACAGTGAACATATCATTTTTATCTTTCACATGTGAGGATATAGGTGTTGTCATGGTAACCAACACGATTAGCCAATAAAACGCGAGCTTTCTCTTCATTGTAAGATACTTTTGTGCTTTAATATAATTTTTCTCTACTACATGAACATTTTTATTGCAAAATTTGACATTATCATGATTTCTTTTTCATAACTTTCATATCTTGTTTTATGTTACACAACATGCATGTTTTAGCAGTTGGTGACCACTTTTTCATCATTTCGAAACTGAATAAAACAAGTTGTTTTAAATCTAGACATTTCATCAATATCTATATCATAAACAAAACATTACATGGCCGCTTGGGGATACGAATTTTATCTTCTTGTGCCGAAAGTATCTCTCACTCGTTCGCTTCGCTCACTCGTGAGAGATACTTGCAGCACTCGAAGATAAAATTCGTATCCCCGCGCGGCCATGTAATATCGTCTATGACTCCTGGGATTGAGACTTAGCAGATTTTAAACTATCTAACGACAGACAATTTTCCTCGTCAACTGTGGGTGTCCTAGGGCCCTTGAGGAGTGAATGGGTTTAGGAGCTTAAAGAATTTTTAATATCATGTCCACCTGTGAGATTCCTTTCGATGACATTGTAGCCTGATTATAAAATATTCTTCCAAAATGCAGTTTATCAGGAAACACATCTGCTTGTCTGGGAAGATTAGCACCACCTGAGTCAACTGTTTCAAAATCAAGAAAAAAGAAAGTTTAATCATACTGAGACATAACATACACCAAAGCAGCTCCATCTCTTCATGAAACAAATTTTTTCCCTTTGCCATGAGCAAGATGCATCCAAGGATGTGCCTGGACACACAGGAATATGTGGGTGTTGAAAAGGGACAGTGTCACCCCATTTCAGATAGGTCCAGAAATTATGTCCCTAATTAGATGCACACATATTTCAATGAGTGTCGCGATTCGTCCTCTTGCTCTTCTTCCCAACTTCAACATCACTTGTGTCTTGGAACACTGACAATTAAAGTCACAAAGTGTCCCCCAAAATACAGCTCCTCAAGTTACAATGATAAACAACTGCATTTACCATAAGCTTAAAAATAACACAAACCATTACCTTAACCTCATTGTTGGAAACAGGGAGCAAAGGCTTAGACTTAAAAGAACACTTCACGTTAGATGTCAAAATTGGGCGTGCATCTAATTACGTTCAATTTCTAGACATGAGTGAATCAGTTGCAGGAAACATCTTTGATTCTTAAACAAAAACGGGACTCAATAAGCCACAAAAGGGTTGAGACACTTACCTATTTTTAGAGATGTTGGGCAAATCCCCCTCCCTTAATGTTTCCACCTAACCCCTCCCCACAACAACTTTTCCTTTATTGCCAAGGCTAACTTTTCCTGTTACCAACATTGAATGGGAGAGGAAGGGGGAGTTCAAGTGGGAAATGTCACATAAAAATAAATAATTTCATAACAATTATCCTGGTCTTTCCAGTACAGTGTCTCCTTATTGAATGGCTTTGTAACCAAAATCACATACATGTAAGTTCACCAAAGCTGTCTCATTTTTCTTTACAATAATCAAACAACCAGGCTGAGAGAGAAATTATCAATTCAGATCCCCAGTACTACTGGTAGTGCCAAATGTACAGTGCACAATTTATTAAAAGAACATGAATTTTGATACAAGTATTGGCTTAACAGTTTGAAGGACCAGAGTGTTGGTCTGGCCGCAGTATGCAACTAAGGCCTGACTATACTATTTTGCGCTCTACTGATGGAGTTAACTGGTGAGTGGTCAAGGAACTGTAAAACATCTGCATCTTGACTGCCCTGTAAGCAGAGGCCCCTCTCTCTTCCTAGATAAGTTAGGAAGAGCAAGGGACTTCTATCAACGGCTTCAACTTTCTTTGTAGAGCATGCTTAAAATAAGCCGACTGTCTATTTTAGTTTTGTAGTTTTTATGATTAATGGTCACGCATGACTAACACCTGAATACACTTGAATTTTTAACACATGCTCAACAAAGAAAGTTGATGCAGGTGGCAGAGTCCCTTCCTCTTCATGACTCTAGGCAGATCGAAAGGCCTCTGCTCGCAGGGTATATC
>OX421453.1:41913425-41920925 GCA_949126865.1 Montipora capitata | reverse complement strand
TTCCCTTCACAGGGCATCCAAACGCACTGAGTTTGTGAACTTATTGTGAAAATGAATGTAGCAGATTCATCGAAAATTAAAATATTTTTCCTATAGTGATGTTAGCACAGTAGTGCTTAGTAGATGTAACTTGCCTGTGATGTCGTGTGGTTTTGCTTTGGAAGTATTTTTAAGTTAATAAAGCTTTTTTTTCAAGGTATTTTAGACTTTTTTTGCTTCCATCAAGTGTGTTTTTCTGCTGGATGAGGAACAAATGAAATGGAAAATGTTTTTCTCACGCACATCTAGGAGAATGGGGTCGAGTGTATGGGGGGTCTTCATATCACCTGCGTGGCTACCATCTGTGTGTGCAGAAAGAGTCAAAACAATGGAAGATGCATTGCAAAGATCATCAATTTTTTTTTGTTATTTGCCGTTGCGAAACTCTCCACATAATTGTTCAGAAATGTATCTTTACTTTGTAACTCTGCTTTAATTATGTATTCTTAGGAATCCAGGAAAGGCTAGAAGCTGAAACTCTGAAGAGTCAACAACTTCTTGAAAGAGTCAAGGTAGGTTGACCATTAAGGTGAAAACATCAGCCCACAAATCTCGCTCATGGTAGTCAATTCCCCTCCCCACATCCCCTGCCTTGTGGGGACTTTGCCTTTGAAGGGGTGGGGATGCCCATCGGAATTTTAAATTAAACCCCTAAAGGAGACCAATCTGGGCATGGCCCAGGCTTTTTTGACCCTTAAAAGAGACCCTATTTAAAACACATTAAGTACACGTTTTTATATTTCTTCGTGTGCAACCCTAAACGAGATATCCATTGCTACATATGATGGCGTTTTGCCCAGAACAAACTAAGTGAGACAAAAATTCGAAATTTACACCCCAAAGGGAGATGATGAGTATCCCTTTCCCCTGGGAATTTACCTTTATCAACTCATTTGATAAAACCAAATCCCTCCCCACTGACGCGGCAGGCGTAGGTCAGTTGGTTAGTGCCCGGATTTCTGAGCAAGAGGTCCCCGATTCAATCCTTGGTGACTGCAATGTCTGTTTCGACTTTCCTCTGATTCGTGTAGCTATAGCTTTAAATTTCCTTAAAATGGAGTAATGACAGAGGGAGGTGGGTAAAGGGCACACCTTCGGCTTCTATTGGTACCAGTTTTGTAACTGAAGCAACTATCGACGTTAAAAAAAGAGACTTTACCTTTACCATAGTTTCTTTAGAAACTAACCTCTTCATTCAATTATTACAATAATTGAGGTGGTTGTAATCACAGTACTGTAATTTTATTGACTATTTTCACAGAGTACCATGCCATTTACACACTGTAATACTTTGTGATACTGTCTCATACACAGGGTTAACATAAGGCAGGTACAAAAGTCTGACTGGATCAACTTGGATCGCTCACCTCAGATCAAGTGAAAAACGGTTTTGTAAGCCAAACCTATTTGATGCTTGTGCTGATTTCACCAAGGTTAGCTTAAAGGTTAGGGCTAGGGTGATTTCTCGAGGCCCTATCATTTTTTTTTTAAGTCGATCCGAGTTGATCCAGTATGTCTAGTTTGTACCTGCCTGTTAACATAAGAACTGTTGTAATTCTGTTTGCTTCAGTAAGCTAATATCAAAACAAAATGCAACAAGAAAACTTGGCAGCCTTTGCTACCAGTCAGTGACCATTCAACCCAAAATGACTCTGCATGTAATGCTCTTATTTCAGTTACTTAGGTGTGAATGTTGTGGTTCATTTGTTTTTAAACCAGTTTCAGATTATTATAATGAATATTAGACAAAGAAAAATCAAAATTGAACTGGTTTGAAAAATTTTAAACGGAGAAAAAATTTGAACCAGATTAACTTTACTACAACAGCTACTGCCACCAATACTCTTCTTCATAATCGTTTCATGCCTTATGGGTTCCTCGTTGACAGTGGTAAATTCATCTGGCATTAGACAGAGAGAAATCAGTAAATGTGACTATTGAAAGGCTAAAGGTTAAGGACGAGTAAATCGATACAAATAAGCCCTTGTCATAGTGTGAGTCTTATCTGGGTATTTTAAAGGCCAGGTAATTGTTTTAGTAAGAGGCTACAATGTACCTTCTTGAAAGCCTTGAGAGCAATCTTATACTGAAGGAACAGACACACACTGGGGAGTGTGAAAGCTACAGAAATCAAGTTGTTGTAGGGCTCTTTATTGGGGGAATCGAGGAAGTTTCAACCTCGTTCCCAGGATTGCTCTTCTTCCCTTCCTGTTCCAAGAGAGACCCTGGGAACAAGATTGGAAGTTTACTATGAGATTGGTGGAAAATACAATGTATCACTCATTAAGCAAGTGTACCATTTTACAATACAGGCCTTGGTTGTTCAAAATTGTGGATAGCGCTATCCACCCTTTGAACAACTTGGGTCAGGTCAAAAGTTATTACAGGAGTAATTTACATTATTAAATTCTCAACCTCGTATAATGCATTTTGCGTGCTCTGATTGGTTCACTCAATCTCTGTTATCAGCTCATATACCTTAGTTTAACCTTGTATGGTAGATGATTGCGTTAAGCATTGCTAAACTAAATTTTTTTTCGCCGGAAAGCGAAATTTCTCTTTGAATAAAGTCAAAAAAGAAAAAAACCTTTTTTTGTGGAAAGTTTGGATCAACAATAATTCTGACGTGTAGAAGTATAGTACGCGAAAAGTGGTCTGTCTGACCACAAGGTCTCACACAACGTCGCATCTTCATCAAGTTTTCTCAATTTCGCTGAGAATTTCTCGCTTTTTTCGCTTGTATTTCATACTTCCAAATTTTTGGAGTTTAAGGAATTTAATAAAACAATAATAATTATTCCATTTGCGCTTGTTGGATATGAGACTGGTTATAGCCAACGAGGCACGTAGTGCCTCGTTGGCTATCAATTTACCATCTCATATCCAGTGTGCGATCATGGAATAATTGTTAAGTAACTTCGTATCATAACCACCAGTTTACCTTCTCTGCTTATAACCCAACACTTTCTGCCCCCTTTTTACCCTAACTTTGCACTACTTTTTTCCATTGAGTTCGTTTAAGGACAGTGCCTACTATTGTTATTGTGCATACGTTCTGCGCATCTCAAGATACTCAGATTTCCTATCGGCGGTGCTTATTAATACAGGGATATTTTGGCGCAGTTCAAAACTATGCAGAGAAAGCAGAACTTAGTAAGTTCTCTTGGTATGCAAAAAGATTTATTGGGGGTAACTATGCATTTTTCAGAGATAATTAAGCTGCAACTTGGAAAAGAACGCCATACATTGCTTTGTATTTTAAAGCATTTTACAAATATAATTTTTTGTTGATTAATTATCTTCGAAAAATGCATGGTTACCCCCAATTTTTGTTTTGGATTTCAATAACACTTGTTAAGATCTGCTTTTCCCGCATATTCAGTAAACCGCGCAAAAATACCTTTGAATTAGTAGGCACCGTCCTTAATATTGATCTGTTTTTTTACATGTAAGGAGGAGAGACAGCGTCAGAAAAAACCAACATTCAGTAGAAATGAGGATCATTCAAGAGGTAAAGAAGATAGTCATTTTACTGACCCTTTGCATCATTAATAATATACATGCAAAAAATAATTCATTGTCCAGTTTGATTGGCTTAGAGAAATGCAGTTTTCAGGTAACGTAGTGTAGAAAAGAGGTAATTCTTTTCAAAAAGAAGCATTCTCATTGGTCAATGAGCAAACAAAGTCAGAGAAAGCCAATCAAATGCGAGGTTTGGACGGTGCAATTCCTGGTGCAATTTTTGCGTGATTGCATTATACGCATGCATTGCTTCTGCTTTTTGAATTGTTAGTAAGTAATCACTTGATTTCGACTGCAATTTGGGATAAAAATTAATAAGCGCTTCTAAATTTTTCCAAAGACTACATTTTGTTTGTCTGTTTCAAGTTTAAGTTAGCCTAAATACCTTTAGCCACATATGTTGTGAACCTGGTCAGCCTCCAGTAGGCTCCAGATAATTTCAGCATTGTAGTTGAATACTATCAAGCAATAATTTCTACAACTTGCTATACATTATGGAGGAAAGTTGTCATGACCAGACCAGCTACTACGATTCTCAGTTGAGTACTACAACACTAAAGCTGATGACACACGGTAAAACATATCAACATCCTGCAACATTTGTTTTCCAACAAATGTTGCACAGACGTGTTGAACAGACTAGAGCTGGTCTCTAATTTGTTCAACATCGTTCAACAACGTTCAACATGTTGAATGGTATATTTCAACATTCAACATGGCATGACACCGGGTTCAACATTTGTTGTACAACAGCTGCAACATTTGTTGATCAAAAAATGTTGAACTGTGTGTCACTGACTTATTATAAGGAAGTTTATTTTATTTTTATTTGATCTACATGTTTGCCCCAAGAGCTAAATGAACTCATCACAGGGGGCTTACAACTAAACTCTTATAGTCCAATTTACCGTTATGTACTTAGTTAACAGGCCTATCAATGAAAGTGAGGCTAGAGATGACTTTATTTAGATAGAAACTTCTTTATTTGCTTTTCTTATGTAAATTCCAACTTATTAGCATGAGAACACCATCATTAACATAAGAAAAGCAGGGAGGGCTGTGTCATAACAAGGTGAACAGCAGCCTCACTTTCATTTAAAAGCCAGGGAGCCGATTAACTTAATCCAGGATTAGCGTAAACTTTTGTTTTATGTTTTCAATTTTTTGGTCAAAGTTTCTTTCGCTTATATTTGTTTTTCAAGATTGACTTCTTCTAACGTAAAGTTGTTCCAAATATCAGCGTTGAACAGCATTTGGGAGTTGAGAAATAAACTCCTTGGTTAATTTTTAATCTGGGATTAGTGTTAATCGGCTATTGAACAACTGGGCCCAGGTATGCAGATGACTGCAAAAAGCTCTATTACTACATAAAAGATCAACACGGGATACAAAGTAGGTAAATAAAAAAAGAAAGTTTTAAGTTAAGTAGGTTAATTATAATGACCACAAAAAGAAAAAGAAAAACGATTAGACTCTCTTATAAAGTGCTGGACATGAGAGAAAATTTCAACGAGCAGCAGCAGTGAGCAAATCAGGTAGGAGGGCTGCATAATTAGGACATTGTAAAAAGAAATAAGTTGCCCTGGACAACATGGGAACTCAAACGTTGAAACTTTGTCTTGAACCTTCTTAGTGGCATACTCAAATGAAAATCGTAGTAGTAATATTTCAAAATGAGTGCGATTGCTTGATTGGATTTCCAAATGCAAGAAAACATTTGAAGAGGCTGAGTGGTTTAATTGTTTTTGTGCATTTGGAAATCCAGTGAAGCATGATGCACGAGTTTTTGAAGTTACTTCGCCAATAAAAAAAATTGTAATTTCAATCACTTTTTTCAAGTCAAGTGTTTTTTGTACACAAGCACTCATTGCCGTGTCGGGATGGAGAGTGCAGAGAGCAGATTTAGACCCCCTAAAAGCTGGGAGGAGGAAGAAGGTTGTGTGGCCAATGCTGTTCTGAAGTCTACCCAATATAAAAGCAAACATTTTGGTCATGATTTGTGAACATTCAGATTATAGAGCCATTTGGTACTTGTTTTTTAAATTAATTGATTTTCAAAACAGTTGTGTTTGAAATTATTGATTTCAAAGCACACAGGTTTAAAATTCATTCAGTGAATCAACAAGTAGTGTTTCATTGGGTTTCAAACTCGTCCACATGAACAGGATGGGGCAATGCAGTTAGCTTATTAGCTTATGAATTATTAATGAGATTGAGAATTAATATTTTAGCAATAGAGGACGTTTTCCATGTTTCCATAGCCTCATCAAGACGGGAGGGGGGGGGGGAGGTGGTAGAATTCGCGCCAGTTATCCCAAACCCAAGACACAGTCGAGGGTTTGCATATTAACTGTCGAGAATTCTCCCAACTTTCCCGAGTGTTTAGATGAGGCCATGAAAACACGTAAAAAAGTCCTCTATTGCTTTTATAAATATTTCTCAAAGATAATTTGACAAATGAAGGAAACAATTGAAGACAAATTCTTGATTGAAACAGATTTTCTTGGTACACGCTCATATTTCCTACCAGATTTTCCTCATAATTATATCATCTGGTTGTGTCATTAGATGGGTGGCAACATTAAACTGTTTTCTTAAGAAGTATCATGGTCTCAATACTCACTCACTCACTCACTCACTCACTCAGCCAGCTGCGAGGCAGTTGGCCACGATTTTCCTCCAATGTTCCTATCCTGCACCAACCATCGCATTTCCTCTGGTAGTGGTGGGTGCTCACTGTTTATCACCTTGGCAATGTACTGGTGGAACATTGTTTTTGGCCTGCCAGGTTTACGCTTTCCATGCCGAGGTTGGTAGAAGGCATATTTGTTGATAGGCTCATCAGTTGGTTTCCTCAAGATGTGACCTAGAAATTTCAGATGACATTGATGTATTTCTAGGATCAGAGGCTTCTGCTTGACCTGCCTTAGTAGGTCCTCATTCCGTATGAAATCTAGTCTCTTAACGCCAAGCATCATCCGGTAGCAGCTTGTTGTGAAGCTGTTCAGTTTATCTTCGAGCCTCTGAGTCAGTGTCCAGCTCTCACAACCATATAGCAGAATGGAAAGGCAGGTTGTTTGGAACAGGTTAACTTTAAGCTTCGTTGGAATGGACTTGGATCTCCACAGTTTCTCAATTCTGTTGAAATGAAACTTCTGTTCTGCTCTTTTCTACAGGCAATTCAGATGCATATGACCTTGAAGCATGTAACTTGCAACTCTTTTAGGACACCAATTTTACATGTATGCCGAAATATGGACAAAAATAAGATCGAAGCTGCACGCGCAGGAAAATTACTCTTAGTCATTGGTACTTAAGTACTAACCCATATGCCCAGTAAACTACCCTTACCAATGGCGTGTATTACTAACAGCGTATCCAACGATAAGCGTACCGGTGGTACAAAAAAAGGAGGAGACAATCAATGTCATCTTTGTAACTCCAATTCATGTCTCGAGCGTATTTCAAGCTAACAGTATTTTCTTTATAAGTACTAAAATCATCCATACTAAGAAAAAATTTCAGAAAACGACATCCTATTTTAGGCATGGTATACCAAATAGGGGTATTTTTAAATTAAAAAACCCCAGCTCTAAACCAAGGTATTGAGCTCACTTCAAGGTCATGATTTTTTTATCTAAATAACAATTATATTAAAATTGTATGGTTTATTTACAGAGATGATGATGATGATGATGATGTCACAGAATATGCAAATGCAGCAGATGATGCTACAACAGATGATGTCATCCTCAACTGCACCTGGATTACAAACATCAGAAAAGCCTGCTCATAACAAGTATGTTCTACAGCACAAGAACTTAATTGATCAGTCATAGATCTTATATTTTAAACCTTGGAGGAGAGGTGCCCTGACATGCACATACCGGTAATAATAATTTTATTATTAACATACTGATTTTGATAAGAGTCACAATG
>OX421453.1:41890925-41908425 GCA_949126865.1 Montipora capitata | reverse complement strand
AACCTCATGCATCTGTTAATACTGGAGGCTTTATTGGTCAAGTTGTAAGGGGCAATCCGGTAGCACCATACCCTTTTCCTGGTCCCAGGGGAGCAAGAAAGTTGCGGCATTATGGCTATGCGGCTTGGGCTTGCTTTATACTTATATCCTTGTTAAAGAAACGTCAAGAGAAAAGGCTTGAAGCGATGGCACAGCTCAACGGTGTTATAAACCAAGCTATCGACGAACTCCATAGCAAGCACTATCTTGATCGCAATGGTGCTATTTACGCCACACTTCAAGATGCAACCCAAGAGGATGGCCTTGATCTGAAAATAAAAAATCCTGGAGTTTTTCAGAGACTATCACAGGAATCTCAAGCGGCAATTCGAGAACTTTCATCAATTGTTGAGAATCTTGTTGACAATATTGTCCAAATTAATCCTTCCAATGGACTTCTCAGTGCTACCAGGGAAGGTGTCCTGTGGGAGATGACACAAGTGGGTGTCCTGTTACCACAGGACTATCTATGGCAAGTGGAAGAGGTGACGAAATTTGATTGCCAAGGGCTACAAGATTTCTTTTCAAGTGCTTACAGTTAGTATTACGCAAAACCAACTTTTTGTCGTCGTATTACATTTTTTAGGAGAATATAACCTTTGGAGCTCGAGGAGAACTGGTCCAAGTAACCAAGCAAATTAGTGCCGTGCTCTTTCTCGGACTGTTTGTCTCAAGAGGCCTTGTGTCGACACTTTTATTGAAGCCAGCTGAGTATGGTGTAATGGAGACCACCCCAAGTGATTTAGCGTTGTCAAATCTGAAGGTTAGGAAACTGTGTTAGAAATACCTGTAACCTCTTGGGTTCTTGGGGTTGAGCACCGCGATGCTATGCGGGAGGTCGTGGGTTCGACTTCGGCCGGACCAACACTCAGGGTCTTAATGGTAATGGTAACGGTAATGAATTTATATAGCGCATTTTCTATTAACATATTCAAATGCGCTTTACAAGCAAGTGATCTATGGGTGAGATCGGACATCAGCATATACAGGCGCCGCTGGCAGCCGCTATCAGTCCATTAGCGATCTCACCCAGCACATGAATGAATGAAATGAGGCCTGACCACAACACCGGGAGCTCCATGCCCTACTCTTTACGAATAATGTGTGGGTTCTTTTACGTCCCACAGGATTATGAATATTGAAGGGTTGTGAGACGGAGCCTACGATTTATAGTCCTTATCCGAGAAGACTTGAAAGTCTTAACCATTTGCGGATGTAATTACAAAGGCAGCACTTTCTCCAAGTTATTTTAAGACCCTGAGTGTTGGTCCGGCCGGAGTCGAACTCACGACCTCCCGCATGGCAGCCCGGTGCTCAACCAACTGAGCCACCGGTGCGCGGTGCACACAATATTCGCAAAGAGTAGGGCATGGAGTTCCTGGTGTTGTGCTCTGCCTGTGGTTACCAGGTACATCAAGCTCTTCTAAAATCTGAGGGTAAATAAAGATATGATATGATATGATATGATATGATATGGAGTGGAGGTTTTTTGAAACAAGGAAAAAACATAGTTACTGATGGGTTTTATTCCTAAAAACTTCGTCTTTTGGCCTTCAAGGAAACTTCTTCTCATTTGTTGGTGCAAACAATACTGAGCCAACATGTAAGGAATTTCGCAGCGCAGTGGGAACTTGTCGTTCGATGCGTCTGAAATTGATTGAATTTTTCCTGGTCATATCCTAAGTGAATGTTTAAGTAATGAACCTAAACGACGGGGTGTGTGCAGCATTGAACTGATAGAGCTCCGGGTGTTTGCATCCGATGGGGAAATGACCTAGAAGTTTAAGTCAAGTTTTCTTTTACGAGTAAAGTGCACTGCATTCCCACGTGCTCTCACTTGGATAAAAACTTGCCATGAAGAACTTGCATGCGTGCATTATAAAAGCGTAAGGTCAAAATCACGCATACAGCTGCCATTGCGCACGCAATATGGGATAGTCTTAAATGTCAAAAATCATAAGAGTTTGCGCACTTTGTTTTTCTGCGCGTGAAGTTCACGAGCTAATTCTGTGTCTCAGCTGTGTCTTTTTTTCGTAAAAAAACATCAAACGTCTCAAAAAAACATATTAATACAATTATATGAACTATGAAAAAACAAAAGGGATTTAATTTGCAACACGAGTCGCAGAATTCAGTAAGCTTGGTCTTTCCAAACAGAATTTAACTATAGGTATCCGATGACTCTCTGTCACAGACTGACAAGCCTTTAACAAAAACAAAAGTAAGCAATTCATTCTCCTTTACATGACATTTTTGTTCTTTTTTGCGCAGGTTCTGGCTTCTATTCTTATGAAAATTGTTCGTGAAGTTTCGCTGTTGCAAAAGAATAAAATTATGGTAGGAAAGGTTATCTGGTAAAATCTCCTCTTCACATCTTTCTCACTTTGGAATTCTCGTAATTTTGTGGTCAATTTATTCTGCGCCCAAAGTTCTGTGCTCATTTACCAGGCCTTTGTATAAAAGCGAGGCTGGAGTTGACCAAACCTCATTGCTTTTCTTAAGTAAAAGATGTTGTAATGCTAACTATTTCCTATAGAATTGTAAAATGGTCTATTGAGAACAGGACGTTTTCAAGCAACATCAATAGTCGCCATTAACAATAGAGAAATGTACGACTTCTGGTGGACGAACAAAAGAAGCAAATGAGAGATCAGTGTTTTGTTTTCGGTCACCAACATGGCGGCGATGACGTCACATGAAAACCCCCTATAAAAAGAGCACTGATAATAAAGTAATTGATTTATTTTTTCCAGCCATTGGCATCCGAAATCAGCTCCCAGGTCTTTAGCGACGAAGATATGAAGTACATTTATAAAAAAATAGATGACTCCATAAACTGGTCAAAGGTATTTTTTTCCTTCAGTGCTATCAGTTCATATAGCGCCCAAAAGACCTTATTCGATTGCGCATTTTGTTTTCCCAAGTTAGATCATGCGACAATATTCAATTAAGTGTGTTACTTTCAAGTTGGACATTTTCATGCTCGCACGAACTCTTTTTAATTCATGTATATTACGTCAGACCTTGTAAAGTCGCTCGGTTGGGACACTCGGCTTGAACACAGGCCATTGTTTAATCTGATCCGTTCAGTTCTACAAATTTCACAATAATCTTATCAACTGTTGTTTCCCTAGGTTAATTACATGCTCTAGTATTATTAGGAACACCAGAAGATATCAATTATGTTACCAGCAACCCCAATCAGGTATCTTGGCCTTCAGGGACCAGTTGCGCGAAACCTGGTTAGCGCTAACCGTTGGTTAAGAGGTATCAAAACCTAGAAGTTTATGTGGTATTTAACGCTGGTTAGGGCTAACCATGCCTCGAGCAACTCGAGCCAGATATTCTGTTTTTTTTTTCAAGAACAATTAGAATCTGGAACTGACCACCTCATGAAATAGTTCCTGCTAAAACTTTATCTGCTTTTAAGCACTCTCGTCCCCAGAGCCCTCCATTTCCTTTGATCATGTGACCACCTGCCCAAAGGAAACGGCCTTTCCTCAAGATACCTTGTCACTTGCGCATGCTTTTAAGCTCCGCTGGCCTTACCCTCCCAGTCTGAGAATAGTGCAATTTCAATATATTAAGGGCGCGTTCGATTGACCCTATTCCGGAATAAGAATACGTGGAGTGATGATTACAGCGGTATGTTTGGCGCGTTTCAAAACAGCAAGGATAATAAAAATATGTTTAAAATAGCATTTTAGCAGATATTTGACAATGTTAATGTGAATCTCCGTAAAAACGAAGGATTTCTAACTTATATTCCATGTATACGGTCAATCGAACGCACCCTAAAATTCAATCCGAGACAAAAGGCATCATCTCGAGGCTGTGGGGAATAAACTCATACAAATCCTAATATTTATCTTCCCAGAGCCTCGGGACATGCCTTTTGTTCAGTTAGGACTGAATTTTAATATATCGAAATTGGTCTATTAGTAAAAGAAGCTTTTCAAAGTTCAAACTAACAATACAGAGGGTTAGATCTCCAGACTTAGAGTATCACACTTGATCTGTATTAGGAAAACAAAATATACAAGCGAATAAGGTCTATTGGAGCAATTCAAATCGGATCAAATGTTGGTTTTCAAGGAGAAGAGAAAACCGTAGCAAGCTGAAGAATACGGAATTTAAACAAGCACAACGGCAACGTTAATAAAAACGTCACTCCAAAATATAATTTAGCGCTATAGCAAGTATTTCGCAATTATTCCGTCTTGTTCACATTAGAGAGCTTTAGATTCTAGGACGTTGACGAGAACGAGTACGAGATTTGACTGCCCTTTTTTGGCGAAAATACTGAGAAGATTTATAACCCGGTCGCTTAATCTTACTCTTTGTTTAGCAGTATAGGTTGCTCACTTATTCTTATTGCTGGTAACTGACCCTTTTTGCTGATCGAAAAATGCCAAAATTGCTACCGTGTTGTTGACTCGTTTTGACACGACGACATTTGTGCAAAACCTCGTACTAGAATGACTACGGTATCGCGTTTTTTCCGCCAAAATGACGCTGGTTTGCGCGCGCTCGCTGCGCGTCCTAGAATCTAAAGCTCTCTATTTTACTATGCGGGCGAACTCAGGTCCTGTAACTGGATGGGTACGGTTTTAAAGTAAAAATAGAAAATGAATGATTCATTGTTATCTGCTCACGTTGTCGTCAAAACCCTAAAATTTGGTGTTTTTACGTTCTTGTTTTGTGGACTACGGCAAAGAAATGCACGGAAATTCGTGCCAGTATTTTTCCCTTTTAAACCAATCATGTTTTTACTTCGTGGGGTTGTCGTTGCCGTAACCGTCGTCTTTGTTTTAACTCCCCAATAACCTCTCGGGAATTAAAGCCGTCCGTTTCTGGAAAGCCCTTAAACTTTTTGTGGGTGTATTTCTGGTGACTTAACGCATGATCAGACAACGACTCACTTTCCAATCCGAGAGAGACATTAAGCAAGTAGCGTTCATGGCAAACGTCAGGTTGAAATTTGCGGTTAGTTACAAAAAATCAAAGAAACTGCTTTGAAGAGTTTTATTTCTTGCATGTTAGCAACAGTTAGAGCGGTTTTCAATCGAATGTCGTTAAAAAACTAATACCAAAGTAATTACTTCGACCAATCACAGCAGGTGCAAACATGGCAATGAACCAATCCAAATTCGTAGCATTTTCATGTAACTTGCTCAAAGCGCGGGAAAAATCGTGAAAGTCGCGATTGGTTTTGCTTTTCCTTTTCATTGGTTGATAAACTGGCACGAGATTTTTAAACCAATCACTAAACGTAGCAATTGCAGTCACGTAATTACTTTCGAATGTCATTTAAAAACTGCGCAATGGCGCAGCTCATACCAAAGAGAGAGACAAGTTAGAATAAGAGAATTTTCATGCTTTTTTGACAAGAAAGAGCCTGCCGTTTACCGTTTCACGTAACTAATACCCCATTCACACCAACAAGACATGTTTAATTAACCTGGGTTTAATAAAATGAAAATCAGTCACAAAAAAATCTAGGACTGGCTTAAACATGAGATTCGAGTGAGTTTCAATATATGCTTTCATCTGTGCTAAATTTGTAGTCGACTAAAATCAGTATACATGATTTAAAAAGAAAACACTTTGAAACATGGTTAAGGTGTGGTGTGAACGGGGCATGAGATAAACGCGAGGATCATTTCTCTCTTTCGTCTACAGCCCGGACTTCAAATATATACATCGAATCCTTTCACGAGAACACATGGGCCCAACAAACTGAGCTGCTCCCAATAGGCCATTTCCGAGTTCATGTCTGCCTTCTCTTCAGTGCGAGTCTAAGTGCGAAGTTTTTCTTATTAAAATTAGTTTTCATTCATATGTAAAGTAGACCTGATTACCATCACAAAACCTTCGCACCTAGACTCGCTTTGAAGAGGAGACAGACATGAACTCGGAAATAGCATATTGTGTTGCTTCATTGCTCGGTTGTTAGAGCATCGCACCACCATCGCAGAGGTTCGAATCCCATTGAAGGCACCTGAATTTTTCAGGTGTCTATGAGAGACAACTGTCCAGATAAGTGCGTGGATCGTTTCTCTCTTCCGTATGACTTTGAAAAAAGTGTTCTCAATTTGTTTCACGGACCAATGTTTGGCAAGATTAAAACAAAGCTTCTCCTTATTCCCGCCAAGGAAACTCCTAATATGAACAGTAAACAGTTCGATTGCCCAATCACATTACTGCATTTCAAATGATGTCAAAGCGAAACTTTCCAGAGAGTTCCATGGAGAGATGACGTTGTTTGCAACTGCTTTCGATAAGCCAATTAAATGTTTTGCATTTTTGTTTACGTTCTGTTTTTACGTTTCTCAAGGTCATATGAAAGTCGCTCTATTGTACCCAGTGAACAAGATGGAATAACCGCAAATTGAATTCTGAGCTGACGTTTTGATTGCCACGGCCGTCATCAAAACTCGAGCAAAAATGCCGTGATCAGTCCTATTTTAGAAGAGCTGACCGTGCGAAAGATGTCGAGACGCGGTTGTTTATTACAAGAGGAAAATATCAATTTGTTTTCATTGTTTTCTCTCAGGCAAGTCTTAAGGGATGGGCTGAGGCTTTCGTTGACGCATTAGACAGAAGTTGACGCTCAGAGAAAGAAACTGCAAGTCGTACATTGAATTTGAAGAGGTTACAACTGGATTCTGCCCACTTAAATGGCACTGCTCTCGCTAGTCTCGTGTGCTTAGTGGTGGAGGACCGGGAGGCCATAAATTCAACTCCTGTTACGCGCAGATTATGCCCGTGATATGAGGGACGATATGAGGCCATTTTCGAATTGCTGTTTGCCTCGGTTTCAAAGCGAGTCCTGGTGCACAACCATT
Source organism: Montipora capitata (assembly GCA_949126865.1). Taxonomy (NCBI): domain Eukaryota; kingdom Metazoa; phylum Cnidaria; class Anthozoa; order Scleractinia; family Acroporidae; genus Montipora; species Montipora capitata. The sequence goes on along the minus strand of OX421453.1, from coordinate 41,901,538 downwards.
CAAATGGCAATGAGTGGTGTATTTTCATGCAAATCAAATTCATTATCATTTGAATGGTTTAGCACCAAGACTCGTTTTGAACCAGAGGCAAACAGCAACTCGGAATGGGCCTACTGTAGACTGATACACTGTTTCTTAAGGACGCTGCCTACTAATCCAAAGGTATTTTTGCCCGGTTTATGCTTATGCGCGAAAATCAGATATTAACAAGTGCTAATAAAGTCGAAAAAAAAAAATCTGGAGGTAACCACGCATAATTAATCAACAGTACTTGTAAAAAGCTTTAATATACAAAGCAATGTATAGTGTTCTTTTGCAAATTGAAGCTTAATTATCTCTGAATAATGGTTATCCCAATTTTATTTTTTGATACCAAGAGCACCTGCCGAGTTCTGCTTTCTCCGCATAGTTTTGAACCGCGCAAAAATATCCCTGTATTAATAAGCACCGCCGATAGGAAATCCGAGTATCTTGAGATGTGCAATAACAGTAGTAATCTAATAGACCTCTTTCATTATGGCGCCTAATAAAATATTCTTTTGTTTTAATGCTAATAAGCCTTTCTAGCCTCGCTACGACGGGCAAATTTGAAAATAATATTTGTTTCAAAATGAGGGCAGTAGGTCTAATTAAAATAAATACAAAAGAATGGGAAGGTGGGCAACCATTTATGAAAAAGGTCATCTTCTCCAAATGAAACAAGACGCATTATTTATCAATGGTTATTTTTCTACAAATATTCGAAAATCAACGCTTCTACACCAAAATCACGAGAACTAGTTTTAAAAAAATCAACGTTTTAAACTGAATAAAATGCAAGAAACTTTGTTTCAACGTGCTTTACAATGTGTCCGTTAGCACAGTTGCTTTGTACGCGTTCTGCTCATACCCGCGGAGGTTTATCTTTCCCTGGACTTACCTAAAAGTTTTTGCTTTACGCGGCTTTAACATTCGTTTTGTGCTTTTTTAGTTCTGCTAGATATCAAGCATTCCCGCGGGAACGAAGACCTCCGAAGAGACTTTGGAGCAGCCGCTAAGCTAAAAGTCTCTTCTGAGCTTCTCCGTGAAGGAAAGCTTCTCACCCGCGCAAACTATAGAGCAGACATCTCAGCAAGCTACTAGATGTTTCTACACAACTGACATCGCACAAATCCGTGAAGAGTCAATCTTGAGAACAGTGAACCAACCAAATAACACCAATTAATCCTTCTTGGAGGTGATAAATTAGATCTTTAAATGTCAAATACGCATATTGATAGCAGAATTCCAAATGGCGTTGAAGCGCAGAAGTTTTCAGAACACAATATTCTATGTTTGATCTTGATTAGCTTCTGTAGGCTCTGGGTGTGATTATCAAGGAGTCAGCATCTGTAAGATAAAGCGAGGGAAATGTTTTCTGTAGGTTACAAAGAATAGAATAGTAAAGACGATGGCTCGCTCAATGATTGGTAGACCAAGTTTTGCCAACGCTGAGATTGGCTCAGTTGGTGGTACATCGGATTATCGTACGGGACGTCGCGGGTCGAACCACTTGGGGTCTTAAAATAACTGATAAGCATGTATCAACGAATGAAATGATACATGAAATGAATCATGTATTGAAGTGCGGATATGAAATCAAGTGAAGCTATGATCCTCGCAATTATGGACCCAATTTTAGTGTTGAAGTCCTGAATTTTTCAGGCTTCTCTACGAAATTGCTAAAATTGCATTCATAACTGCGAGGATCGTAGCTTCACTTGATGAAAAGAATATGTTGTCTACTATTATTTAAGGGTCGCCAGAATACTGTGGGGCGGACCGACCTGTATTCGCATACACGCTACTAAGGACAACATTCATTTGATTTACACTTTCTACTTACAGTGTTCTTGTATTAGGTTTGGGTAGATCAGGCCCACAAATTTGTAGGGTTTTTTCACGCTGTCATCTTCTTTCATATGATCACGAGAATGTTGCCTTTGGTTTTCATCATCCTGTTGGTCACTTTGGCGAGGATCTTCAAATGCCCTAACCAACACGGAAGACCAAACAATTTAATACTTTATCATGATGTTAGATTCGCCCGATAATCCAACAAAGTGTTAGGCTTTGGAATCCAGAATCCAGAGCGTGGAATCCGGAATCCGGAATCCGGAATCCACAGATTTCAATGGAATCTAGGATTTGATGGAGTCCATGAATTTGGATCTAGGATCCACGGGCTGGGATCTGGAATCTGTAGCCCTCCTGGATTCCTTTACATAGGGTGATTGGATGGTTTGACATCTTGTACTTGCTGACATTTAGTGACTTGATTAGTGCTATTCCAGGCCTCAAGGAAGGAGAGAAATTACTACAGGCAACGCACTCAAACATAGCATTGTTAAACGTACTTTAGTATTTAAACGTTAGATACAGGCATATTTTTATCGCCTCAAAAATTTTTCATATGTTCGGATTTTCAGTGATCCGACAATTATAGGGATCAAAACGTATCTTTAAATTTTCGAAAATTTCGGCCAGAAAAAAGGCTCCCGAAAATTCTAGGTGACCTTTTTAAGGTAAAAATCCGTTAAAAATGGACAATTATACCATTTTTCAGATGTTCGAAAATCGTAGGAGAGGCAGGCAAGCAAGAAATTTTACAACAAATGTTCCGAAAATTCTAGATCTCAAATCGTCCGAACAGATATTTTCCGAAAATTGACGTTGCGTGCCCCGGGATATTGATTTTGTCCAGTCGTTAACAAAATAGCCAGTGGACACGAGGGGAGCAGGGGTGGCGCAGTGGTGAGAGCACTCAGCTCTGAGCAACGAGGCCCGGGTTTTGATTCCCAGACTCGGTGTCATATGTGGGTTGAGGTTGTTGGTTCTCCTCCTTGCTCTGAGAGGTCTTTCTTCGGGTAATCTGGTTTTCCCCTCTCCACAAAAACTAAAATTTGATTTAGTGCTCTTGTGCTAAACCCATTGACACTTAAATGAAGTTGTTGTTATTATTATTATTATTATTATTATTATTTTTTAAAATCTCTTTTGTTTCAGTCTCTATTCCAACACCAAAATGAACATACTATCTGCCCCGTGGGTGGGGTGGGGTGGGGTGGGGGAACTTTGCACACAAAGGGGCAAGGATGCTCATCAGAAATTTTGAATTAAAACCCTAAAGGAGACCAAGTTGGGCGTGGCCCGGGCATTTATACCATATTTGAAACATTAAATATATACTTTGTTTTTCTTTGCATGCAACCCTAAAGAAGTTTCAGGAGACAACACTGTGAGAAATCAAGAGATGAGACTTCCGAAGGTTTGCTGTTAGCTTCAATGGCTGGCAAATGTACAAGGCCAAAAATACTCCCTTCAATACAAAAGCACGAGGGATCAATATGATAAAACCACTGACTACAACTGGCACCTTAGCAGGCAGTCCTTGTTGCATGCTCCAGCAAATTGCATCGAACTGCTGCTTACCATCCCATGTGCGCTCCACATTGTGGACAAACAGCTATGCGCCAAGCATATCCTGGAAACCATGAGTGTTCCTCAACTGCCTACAGAACAAAAATCAATGCAATTTAATTGCAAAGATTATTGAGATGTTAAGCTCTTAAAACATCAAAATTGAGACCACAAACCTAAAAATCACATCAAGGCCCGGTTTCAGATGTGGCCTACCTCACCATGTGACATGATATTGGCTGAAGTCACTGTTATTAGTTCAAAATGTTGACCTGAGAGACAGAGAAAACCTCGTTTATTTATTCATTTGTTTGTTTGTTTATTTATTTACAAAAGTAGTTACTCTAATGACTTAAAAGGAAAGCTAATAAACTTGGGTACCCTGATAAAAAACACAAGTTGGATAAATATCCACCATTAAGCACCGACACTGAGGTGAATAGTTATTTTAGTACATACTAAAACAGTGAGATGAAATAGCACAAAAAGATTATTTTAACTCATTATTCCTCCAACAATTACAATATTTTCAGGCACAAATCCCAGGCAAGTTGCTCGGAGGTGAATAGCAAAGGATATCCGGAGTTTGAGCAGCCAATCAAGCGCACTTTGAACGCTATCCACTGCTTTAGAATATACTAATCTTAGTTATCACATACGGGGCAAAATTACTAATGCTGATTGGCTGAGACGGAGGGCATTTTTCCTTAATCACGAGGGCATGAATACTTGATCCTGATTGGTTAACAGTTGCTTATCCAGAGAAAGCGAAGTTACAAAAGAATCTTCTTCCAGATTAAACTATTAATTTTTTTAAAATCCACATATAAAATACATTTTAAGCACTATTTCTGTTGACCGCAACAATTATTGAGTTGAACTTTAACCAAATAGGAGCGTGTTGTTTGCCACTTTGTGATAAACATCTAATCACCATGTGCCCTTGTGCAAATTAAGGATTTATTTCAAATGTATTTTCAAAGGGCAACCTTGTAAAAACGTTGAAAATATGTGTGAAATTAATCCTTAATTGCCCTCAGACCCATGCAATTAACATAACAGATATGAAGAATGTTTACACGAGGATTGCCTATTTATGACAGAACCAGTAATTGCTTATGGTGTAGCTTTTACTTTTCTCCCTAAATAATGCAACAGATAATCATAAGGAGTTGATAACCTCAAAAGTAAGACAGTAAAAAAACGTTTAGCCTTGATTCAAAAAACAGAAAATTGCTGCTATTATACATAATAGAAGCCAAAATAAATTTGCATGCCTGGTATCCAAAAAGAAAATTGGGGGTAACCATGCATTTTTGAGAGATAATTAAGCTTCAATTTGAGAAAGAACGCCATACATTGCCTTGTATTTTAAAGCTCTTTACAAATATTATTCACGAATTATCTTTGAAAAATGCGTGGTTACCCCCAATTTTCTTTTTGGGTTTCAATAACACTTGTTAAGATCTACATTTCCTTCATAATCACACACCGGGGCAAAAATATCTTTAATTAGTAGGCACCGTCCTTAACAAATTTTATTCAGTCTCTAATGAAAGATGACTTTATTGTCAACTGGGGGAATCCTGGGGAAACTGAGGAGTCAATGGATTAACTGTAACATAACCTACAGTCTGTGACAAAATCCTTGGAACAGTAAATGAATATACAGATCTGAAGCTTTTGCGGCCCACTCTCCCCTCACAGTCTTGTTTGCACATGGGTTTCTGAGCCCATTTGGCAAAACGACATTGTGGAAGGGAAGGGTATTGCAAAGCAGTTGCAACAATGTTCTCCGAGGCTGTAGTGAAAGAAAAATACCTGACAAAATTTTCTAACTACAACAAAGCCATGAACTTCGATTTGGTTGAATATTTGAAAAATACAACATAAAGTTACAATAATTATTGGCCTTAGCAAATAACTTAGAACACTCTTTTGCTACAAAGTTTCTCTGAGAGAGCAATCTTACTAAGAAACACCATAGAATGAACTCTATTATCCACACGAACTAATTACCTAATTTGTGGACAATAACCTAGCTATGGGAAGATCAAAATCTTCAATTTGCAGCTTGAGTAATGCAAACAACCAATTCTGAAGTCTTACATTAGAAAAAAACTGCCTTTGGTGGGCATAGCATAGCATCTGCCACCTAGCCCTCCTCCAACAGTGATAAATAACAAGAAAACCTAGTTCCAGGCAGCAGAGACAACATTGAACACATCCACAATAATTCAAAGTGCCATGATAATGCTAAGTTATTATTATTGAAGTGAATGTACATACAAAAGTAGTGTTAAAGAAAATACAGTAATCAGCTGATAGTGAAATACCATGAGGGTTTTTGAAGAGCTGAATCAAGCACTGTTGAACACCAAGTACTGTGTCATTTCTCTGTCGTAGAGCAAGTTTACTAGCCCTGTTTTCAAGCTTTGAGCCTTCTGCTATATCATGGCCACACCTTCTGCAAAGCAGGGAATCTGTGATATCAAGGAAGGGAAAAAAATATGTATTTCATAGAGTTCAATCAAAAATTGTTTGAACTTGTGTTTGACATACCTTGATGGAATTTGATTCTTCAGGTATTATAAAATGTATTCCTGAAAAGAGCTTTTGTTGCTGACTGATGTTTAAACAACCCAAGGTGACTTCCACTCACATTGTTAAATGTCCTTCAAAGACAATACTGTAATAGCCCTTCTCAGGACTAAACTCACCCACAGCATCCAGAATCAAGCAAGGCAATTGAGTTCAATTGGAGCAATAAATGATGTCATTAATTAACCCTTATCCTACTGATTGACACTTACAGATTTTTCTCTGTCTATTGACAGGCAATTTCACTTGCCATTGGAGGGTTAAACAGGTCTTTAGGGCTGGCAAATTTGCATTGCTATAGGAGACCCAGGTTAAAGCAGTGAAGGGTGCATTCTCACTTGAATTTGATGGTTAATAATAATAATAATAATAATAATAATAATAATAATAATAATAATAATAATAATAATAACAACAACAACAACAATGCAACAACAACCCAAGTTGTATTCACATTAGAAATGCAGCAGGGTTTCCAATCAAAGAAAGATTGATATCCAACTCCTCTTTCATTAAAGGGCTGGGTAATTAAGTATAGGTGAAGAGACAATTCAAACCAGAACTTGTGAACAGAAAGGCAAAAATGACTTGTTTAGTTAAACATTTTTGTTTTCTGGGACATTCACCAGAAAGACTATGAATTGAAAAGTCAAAGGGTCAAATATCACATATTTGTTTAACTCAGAAGGCCAAAACCAAAGGTTACAGACTTCACCATTGGTTAATAAGCAACATAAAGGAAGCAGGTGGAGGGTATTCAAATTAAGTGAAGTGAAAACACAACAGAGAACAAGCCAATAAAACAACACAATCAGAGATTGAAGTTGGTTAATGACTAATTAACTTAAAGGCACTTCAATTTTAAGTTGATGTCAATATTTCAGTGAAAACATATGAAGATTCTTTGGGGTAAAAAAACAGCTTATGTTTGGAATTCAACACTCTTTACAATGTGCCTCTGAGATGTTTGCCACAGAACCTTTTGAAGAAAAGAGGAATGGTTTTTCTCACTGTCACAGTTGCTGTCAACAGGCCATCAAAAAAAGACAGAGTAAGTCCCACCTAACTATATTTCAAAGATTGGCATACACAAACCAATTTTACTATTTTTCTTTGCAAATAATTAATCTATATTACCCAGAAAGACACCAAGACAATCCTGTGAAATAGGTATTTTATGAAAGATCACGTTTAAGGACGAAGATGAAGATGTAAAATGCTACACAAGAAATTAAACAATGGCCACAAATTATTTACTAAGATATAAGTCAACATCATCTCAAAAGGTGTTAAAAGGGAAACTATACTGAGAAAACGTGAAACAACATTCGAAAGATGGCATATGAAAGGCAGGATTTAAAATCTAACGGAAAGTAATCAATGAATAAATTTCAATTGCAAGGGATTTTCAGGAAGTTGCAAGAATTCTTGAAAGATTCATTTACGTTAAATTCTCAAGAAAGGACGTAATACCGTTTGACGCACTGATAAACACGATTGGACACGCATAACATGTCTGTCCCTCGTCTGGATAAGCAATTAAGCGCCGATGCTTATCCAAAACAAAATATTACACTTCTTTCGATGAGATCACACTGGACAGTACCAGATATGCATGCCCAATTTCTTCCGCTAAATTTACTAAGGACGATGAACAACGAAACTCAGAGGATACCTGAAATTTGTTGAACATCCACGTTTGTTGAATAAGCATTTTTTAAGGTGACGTTTGCCAAAATAATCAGAAAGAGGCTTTGGTGAGAGAAAACGTTCATACTAGTATTTCTTCGGTTGCAGAAGAGCGAACGCGTTGGGGAGTGAGTGATGGGTAAAACGCGAAAGTGAGGCAGATTTCGAATGACGTGAAAACGAGGCCACACTTCATTCACTTCTCTCAAATCGCTATTTTAAAAACTCTCTGAAGTCGTGTTTTAACACCAAAAATGAAATGACAAGCAAACTACAAAGAAATCGTCCATTTTCCTCTGAAATCAACAACTGGCCCTGGAAGACAAAGTCTTGTGGCTTGATCAAGTGTGATCATGTAAGTATTCGGTTAGTGTGCCAGCGAATCGGTCATGAAAATCTCCAGATAAATCATTGTTTTGATACAGTGACTTGGCATTCGCAAGCTTTTGTATCCAACCGATTCAACCAGAACGAGTATACATCCGCGAATCTCAAATCTTTGTCACCGTCAAGACGATTTCAAATCAGGAACAAAAATGGAAAATAACTTGTCAGCTAGATTTTAATTTGCTTTAAATCCCGTTTAAGCAATTGTTGCCTTGTTTTAGTGTGTACTGCCTCTTGCAGAATATCAATAATGAACATAGTTTAACTTAGCTACATTCCTCTCATCATTTGCGTTACCCAAAGAAATGGAAATGAAAGTTATTTCTTCAGGTAAAAAATTATTTCGAGTAAGGTCCAAAGTAACAGATCTAGTTGACCATTGAGGCAGAGCTAAGCTTACTTGTTCATTGCAAGTTTGAACTCAACTATAATAAAACTTTAAATGGCCGGGAACATTGCATTTTAAATATTAATTTCACATGCTACCCGATCACATTGAAAAAAACAAAAACTTGGCTGCTTTGTCCAGGATAACGCTCGGTTTGTTGAATTTTGGGTTTGTTGTTTGAAATGTTACATTTTCGAAGGTCAAGAGTGACCTAATTTCATTCCTCTGTAATTTGACCTTTCCTAAAACTTACGATGATTTTGGCGCACGTGTTCGAAAGACCTCAGAAGCAAACCACGTGTTTTACACCTCAGCGCGTGAGGTACCATGGGACTATCCCCGTCTGACAAGGCAAGCCACGGCCATGCTAAGAATGGCTTTTCTCTCATAGAACCTCTCCATCCGGTGAGTTCTGAATCCATCTTTTGTGTCGAATCCGTCAATGTGTACATTTTGATGCCTCAGATAATTGCTCTACCTGTGCTGACGGTTATTTTTGCACTTCAACGCTCGACGTCCTCGGAATTTTTGCAAGCGCTGCACAAGTCACACCCCCACTTCGGTATGAGTTACAATTTGCCTTGGTTGTTGACTGTTGGACGATTTTCTTCTGTTTTAGATCCGTCCAATGAGTTTTCCATGCGTTCTTGGCATGAACGAAGTTGGATGGCAAGATGGAGCGTACCACAGCAATGGTATGATTCCAAAACTCGGAGGCCGCAGTGTTAATGGAACGACGACTGCAAACCAAGGCTTCGAAATTGTTGGTGGAAAGTCGAACGGAGAGGTCGCAAGCTATCTCTTCCAGCGCCAAGGCGTTGCTACTAGCTTTTCCAAAACAGTTGCAGAAAACGACAAAGGCAATTTTTCCGGCCAGAGATGGTCCTCTATGGGTGACGGAATGTCTGAACAAGTGAGAAATATTAAACGCGTTGACATGCGCTTGTTATTGAAGGAGAGATGCTAGAAATACTAGAATGTTTGAGCAGGGGGTATTGTTTGCAAAGATGGAAAGAGCCAGTTATTTTTGGCGATATGAAAGCGTCCATCTTTGCAGTTAAGAACTCTATATTTAATTTACTCTGGATTCTAAGTGGGATTGCATTCAATCCGTCGTTACTTTCTCTTTCGATTTCTGTTGTTGCCAATTAGGCTCGTTCTTGTAAGCTTTTATTTCATTGGAAACAATTTTCGCCATGCTGGTTTTGTTTGAACAGTCGTATAATTGCGTCTTGCAATGTGTGATTTAAGCATCAAGGAACGATATAGAATAATTCCGCTATTAAATTCAATGCATTTTCCAAGCTGAATAAGGAGGCATGATATGTGCGATGACGAAATCGCCGTCTTCTGTTTCTCATCATGGATGTGAGTGCATTCGATCTTGTTGGTTCCTCTCGAATGGCCGATTCCATGTTGTAAAAGAAGGAACCCCTTTAGTTTTCCAGCATTACCTTGGTATGGCTTTGAAGGCGATGTTTTGTTGCCAGATTGAAGTGATATGCATGTATTAGCTTACAACATCTATTTCAAACGTAGCTGTTGTCTTGAAAACTAAAAATGAAAGATTGATATCCTATCATCAATTCGTATTTTTGAAACTTAAAACTTTCTCTGTTTATCAAGACTGTCAGTGCAGAAGTAGTGAAAAAATAAATTGCAGAGTAGTTCCATGCATGCAAATTTGCTTTGTGTTGAGAATAATGCCTGCTGAAATTTCAAGAAATTCTAATGATTTGCATTATTTCTGCTGCTTATATTAATCCCTTTTGGTATAGTAATTGTAAACCATTCTTAATTTTCCAAACATTAGTTTTTGGCTTTAAGGAAAAGGAAAGTGGTTTTCCGAGTATCAAGTATTTGTGGTATGCATGCACAGTTGAGGTTCTTGTTAAATCTGGCAGGCAATTAAATTGCATGGCTGTTGCTGTAAAACAGTTTCCAAATAGTTGCTTGTATTCAAGATAAATTAAACTTCTTTCCATCTGAATTCAACTGACTTTTCAGATTCTTCATTCACATTAGAACCAACTATAGAAGGAAAGATTACTCAATTGAAGCACCCATAAACTTGAGTTTGAATTATTTAAGTGATAATTTTATAGGAATA
>OX421453.1:41880925-41885925 GCA_949126865.1 Montipora capitata | reverse complement strand
GGTTAATTAGGTTTTGAATTGTAAAATTGTAAAGCACCATAGCAGGCATTGGATATTGCACCATATAAATCTATTGATGATGATGATTATTATTATGATGATTATTATTATTGTATGCGCAAATGATGATTGTGGACAGCATGATTGTTTGTTCCGCTAAGATTGTTTCTTTCTGTATCCTTCTACTTGGCTTCAAAAGGGACTGTTGAATGCACTTCAATAATCCAAGATTACTACTACTAGTTTATAATCTGTAAACATTTAGGAATGTTGAATTTCTTACCTAAAGAGAACCTATTGGTTTATGTACTTGGTTCAAAGAAGTGGAAATGCAGCATGCAAAAATGTAACCTTTTTTCCACCCAGACTACATCACCAAACTAAAAACTCAAATCAATGTAACGTGTTAGAGCCAGGGACAAGGCTGCAGGGCAGTTTTGGGCAGGCTTTTTTGTCAAGTGAAGCTAGCACAGTTTTTATTGTCATTCAGGGTAGAAAAGGAAATTATTGTTGAAAGCTGACTTGATGACTAAAAACAAAATAACTGGATGATTTTGTAAAACTATGACAGTTAACTGTTTTAAGTCCCTATGATGCTTACTTTTTTCCTGTTTAACTTTTCGTTCAAATATCTATAGTGTCTGGAGTGTAGTACTTCAAAAATCTTTCCTTCATAGTGTATCCAAACGTTTTAGCATGGCTTTGATTTTTGGCTGAGCTGTTGGGTCCTGGTAATGAGTGACATCAAAGAAGTCAAGACTGTCATTCCATTCTGAATCGTCAAAAACATTCACAGCATCCAAAGGGTAACTATTGTCCAGCATTTCTATGAAGACTTGACGAAAAGTTCTAGATTTTCAACAAGATTTAGTTACCAGGGCCCAACTGGTTTGGCCAAAATTTTTTTGTATAAATCAAAAGCCTGCTAAAAGGTGTGGATGCACTAGAAGTACAACACTCCAGACATACATATTTAACCCATTGACGAGTAAAATTGTCTGGCGTTAGAGTAAAATACTAAGTACCGGTTAGGCCAGCTTAGGGATGAATGGTTTAACTGTAAAGTTAAAAAATAGGGAAAAAATAAGTGTCTTAGGGACTTAAAGGAACATTTGCCATGCCAACCATTTGTCTCTAGGACACTTGAGTGGAGATAAAAGACTGTTAGTATGACCTTCCCCTGTTTTAAGTATCTTTGCTTAAATTGTTATCAATACTGTTTCATTGTTTATTTGTGATGGTTAATTTAGGAGTATATGAGGAATTAACAAAACAGTTTGGTACATGTATCTACAGATTGCGACAACTGCGAAGAAACTTTGGGATGTTCAAGATTCTGGAGAGGAAAATCAAGGAGGTATGACATCTGGGATCTTTTTTGGTGAGCAGTGGAGAGAAACAGCATGGGGACCATCAGTGCCACATATGGCTCAGTCTGAGCATGCTGTGTCACAGCCGATTATGGTTCAGCGTCCTGCAAAGGGAGGCAATTTTAACACAACATCTGAATCACAGAACGTTCTTTCTCCACGATCAGCGGATGGTGTTGGACTAAGTATGGTGGAGTATGTCTTGGCATCTTCACCTGGTGGGCAAGAACTTGATGCACAGATCATTAAAGCTGGGTTTGTAAGTGTCTTTGTTTGGTTTGTTAACATTACTTGCCTGTGCTAAATTTTGAAGTGAACAGTTTTGCAGCTTCTTTCGTAGTCCTCCTAATGTTTGACATGTCCTGTGCTGTACACATTTTATTTTCCTCTTAAAAACTGGAGTTGTCTCATTTGCAAAAAGATTTTTCATTGTGGTTTTGTGATTGAGAACAAAAGCCGTTCTCCTAACCTTGTAATTCCTCTAGTGAAAATTGTATTGTTAAAGGGAATATCTGTTAGGAAAAAGAGTACCTTAATCTCTTGTTTTATTCCATTAGGGAGCCAAGTCTAATGGGGAGAATAAAGAAAGCAAAGGAGGATCACCATTTGAAGAAGAGACTGGTGAAGAAGTGAAGAATGTTTTGCATGATGAACAAGGCCGTGAGTCACCCAAACCTGTGCCAAAACAGAGTGCAGATGATGACGCTAAAGCTCCAGGAACTTTCAGGTAATATCCTGATAGTGAAGATGGTGATATTTAACTAATATTTATCTGAAAGGGTTTGATTATTGCTTGTCTGATTTGATGTCCTTTTTACTCAATTTGAGTTCAGTTCTGAATTTAAGCATTGAGAAAAAATCCTTTGGAGATTTTGACAGCAAGCTCTGCAAATTTGTTATGGATGTGTGAGAAAATGGAACACAGTGCTGAACACAAAGGAAGAAAGTCATACCATCAAAATAATGCTCTAAAACTAATAATTTTGGTGATATTAAACTCTTATGTTAAAAGGTGATAAAGAAATGTGCATGTATCTATTCAAAGTCAATTACTGTCATTTTCATCTAAGCATAGATATGTGACAGGAAAACATGCTCTAATTGGCTGCAGACACGTCAAGGTTTGTCTTCAATCCTTCAAAGTTTGAGAGATGTTTGTGCAAGTTTGCCTAGAATTTTGGCAAGACTGGACATCAAAGACTTTTTTGATCTGATAAAGAATGCGTCAAATGATTTTGAAAAAGGTTTGATTGACGGCTGCCAAAGTCAAACTTCAAAGAACATGTTCTCCAGTCATGTGTCCATGCATAGATGAAAACAACGATACTATTATGTTCTGTTTACACTAAAAGGCAGCCTGTGCAAAGGACGACACTTTGGCTATGCACAGGGTTTGTACGGATCATGGAAATCCTTGAAAGTCATGGATTGTAGTGTTGTAAAATCCAGGCCCGGAAATCCTGGAAAATTAAGTCTATACAGAAACGAAATAAAATTCCTGTCAAGTTTTGCAAACCCAAATGGAACCTGTTACATTTCGTTTATTGGAACACATATGCATATTCAAGTAGTCTCCCTGGAAGCTGTTATAAGGTCTTTGGATTGGATTTTGTCTTGCATGGTCCTGGATAATCCTGGAAAAGTTTTAGGACACAAAAAGTGTACAAACCTTGGTGCATGGTGGACATTGTTTTCAATGCAGTAAAATGCAATTTAACATTAAGTTAACACCAAAGAGTGGTTGTTGTGTGGGTCTGTTCATTGTCTAGAGTGGTCACAGGTGCATGGTCATTACTCATCACTTAACCGCATGGCAATTCACCTGACATTTTGCCATCCACTTTGTTCTGTGCTGGCAAAGTTGGGCTATTGCTCCCCCAACCCTCCCTACTTGTGTGGGGCTCATGGCTGGATTGTAGGGATTGCTGGCCATGGGAGGGTTACTAAATCGATGGCTTGTTAGCGGGCCTCCAGTAAAATCCCTGCAACCAATCTCCATTTAGTGATGCAGTTCTTAATTCTTAGTTTTCCACCAAATGGATGATGTTTCAATGAAATTGTCCCTTGTTGGTATGATGCAAGCATTTCTTTTGCAGCGAATTTTTGTATGTAAACCAGAAGCATTCACATGAGTATAATTATTTTTCTGTTGATTGTTGCTAAAATGTTGACTTTTTACTGCAAAATCCTTGTTAAGACCCTCGCAGGATCCCATGCGATAAAATAGAAATGAACAAGTCAGAGTCGTCTGAACAAACTCCTGTAGCGGCAGAGAAAAAGTCTGTATGCCGAATGTATTGGTTTTGCGTAACAAATTATTTTGTTCTTGATAAAAGCAAATAATTTGCAGTTCACTTACTCTCACCCTATGCAAGTCGCATAGGGGGTGTACAACAGGAAAAGCGATGCGAGGTGGTAACTTACTTTGGAGTGGTTCTGTATATCCAGCGTGACATCCAGTGGGTTGCCCCCCATTGGCTCTGTCTAGTGGCTTATAGGAGCTGAGTGTCCATGAGACATGTTACACCTGATGTGTGTTCCTTGTCATGTCGCTGGAGATCAAAACTGTCCCCAGTGTTTCACTGGTTTGGTGCAGTGCATTGTATATTCCTTGTGTTTCCCAGAGCCATTATGTGGCAATTACTGGGAAGATACACCATACAATGAACAATAATGTGTTTAAGGGTTGTTTTTTTATCCAAGAAACATGGACAAAAGAAAGAAAGTTGAATAATTTGTTTTCCAGGAGGTAACTTCAAAAATGCTTACAAATTCCTCTTAAAAGAAACATCATTGGGTCAACATACCTAAAACAATGTTTCACTGATTAAGAAAGCTAATAAAACTTGATACTCGTTTTTTTTAGGCTTTCCTCGTACCACTGTATTGATTAAAAAATCTTAACACACTGATAAAAAGGTCATTGACTACTGATTTTTTGAAAAAAGTTTGGTTCCACATGTAAGCATACTTGTAGCAATAATAACACACCTTATTTCTGAAGTTTAAGTTTATTGTTGTGGTTAGATATTGAACAAGTATGTAAAATAGAAAAAAAAATGGTAAAGAAAAATAATTGATGCCAAACATCTTGTAGCATTTAACTAGAATAGAAAATTTGCTATGCTTTTCGTAGGTAGTGTGTTTCTTTTATAACCCACGTCAATTTTCACAAGCCTTTCAATCTCTTTCTTTTCTTAAGGATTGTCTGGTCCTCTCAGATAGGGTAACATCCTAGTTGCCAGTGTTATTTTCCAGGGTTGAACAATGTATTTATGCCATCGTAGACGTGAGGTTTTAATACTTTGTGGAGACGTTTAAAAAAAGAACTTGAAAATTATCCTCCTGTCTATCCTGTTTCCTTTGTCTCAGTGGTAAAGTTATTTGATTTCAAAACAAAACCTTGACCTTTAAAAACAAAAGGTGCAAATTATGCTTTCCTTTAAATGCTGAATTTTAATTTTAGCCATGAAATATTAATGAATTTAGTCTGAGTCAGGGTTGTATCAAGCAGGATTGCTATACGGAAAATTGATCTTGTTATTTGTGCATGATTATGGCTTAGGGTTGGAAAAGTGCAACCCAACACTTGTAAGATGTTGAAATAGCTTAGTTGTCAAGGACTAGCTT
>OX421453.1:41865925-41875925 GCA_949126865.1 Montipora capitata | reverse complement strand
AATCGTCTGGCGTTAGACAGAGTAAAATACTAAGTTTGGCCGGTTTCGGCCGGTTTGGACGTCAAAAGGTTAATTTCATTCCAGAAGTGACATCCAAGGGTTTTCTAAAAACTCTTAATTTTATTAATTTTATTTGGAAAGTATACATAATATATTCTGAATACAGAAAAGGCCTTTACAACCTTTAAACATGTAAACACTGAAGCTAAATGCAATGACTGCATACTTGCATGTACACCAGCGTGTACCACGGTCATAAATGTCACAAATTATTTAAATTTGTAAACAAGCGACTAAAAACTTAAGTTTTATATGTTTTGGCGTTATTGTGACACCACCACAGGGAATAAATTAATGCAGAGATTTAGTGTGCTCTAAAATTAGCATAAGAACAAAGGCTTACAAGTTTTTCAATGGAAATACCTTTGCGCCAATCGCATCTGTTTGTAAGTTGAGAGAAAGGTTTGCGAAATATCTTGAAGGATCAGGAGTATATAAAATAATGCGGATATCATATGAGGATGTCTAGAACAGTTGACTAGGGCACAATCAAATTCGATATCAATATTACAATTGATGTACAATAACTTTTTGTCCTTTTTATTTTCAAGTCAAATCATCAGCATTTAAAGTTCTCAGATATTTTTACCAATCTCTTGCTGTTAAGGCCGTCTTGCGTGCTCTGATTATAAGCTTGGCCTTCCTTGCATTTTTACCCTTTGTTGAAACGTATAAGGCAATTTTTTTGATGACTAAAATACTTGAGCTGGAGATCAAATCTGAAAACTTAGAGGCCAGTTGGCCTCTAGGTTTTTTCTAGGAAGTTGAGCACTGAACTTGCTTGTTTTGCTTTTCAGTCTCATTGGCTGATAAACTGGCGCAAGATTTTTAAACCAGTCACTAAGTGTAGCAATTGCTATGGCAATGCTACAACTGCTTTAAACCCCATCTTTGGTATGTTTTAAGAAAAAAGACAAAAATTCATTTGTCTGGTAATAAGAGTTATGGTCTAAATTGGTCCCTTTTACTTTCTTTAGGTATATGCCCTGTCCACTCATCCCTATGGATGTCGTGTGATTCAACGTATCCTCGAGCACTGCATGCCAGAACAAACGTCACCCATTCTGGATGAACTTCATCAACACACTCAAAGACTTGTGCAAGATCAGTATGGTAATTATGTCATTCAGCATGTGCTAGAACATGGCACCCCCGAGGACAAGAGCAAGATTGTGCACGAATTGAGAGGCAATATCCTTATATTTAGCCAGCATAAGTTTGCAAGGTAATGTTGGAAATACGAAGTGCTTGACCATAACATTAAAGCAACCACGAGATTTTGGTGATGATCAAAATCTCAATTCGCTACTTTCCCATTCCCATAATGCAATACGTTTTGGGGGGTCTTTGTGTAAAAACAATACAATTTATTTACTCTAGGGACTGTATCATGCTTCAGTGACCTGGATATCCATTGTTTTTATGCAAAATGAACTGTATTATGGGATTTGTGAAAATAGCGAATGACTTAGGTCAAAGACTGGATTGTCAGCTTTTCTAACTTGTCAAGGTGGATGCAATCTGATTTTTGTCATGAATGTTTCAGTTTGGATTAGAATTAGAGAGAAAAAACTAGGATGTAAATTGACATCTCTGCCTGGACCATTCAAATGTATCACACAATAGCCCTTTTCACAGTTAGTTTTTCTTATTTGCATTACAGTGTAATCTAACATGGATGCGAGGCAATTTCTGGTTAAAACTACAAAATAGCCCGAAATTGCCTCACATACATGGTAGATTATATTGTAATGCAAATCAGAAAAACTAACCGTGAAAAGGGCTATTGGCAAGAGTCGAGATGTTTTTTCCAGTAGTAACTAAATATTATTTATAGAGATTATTTTAATGTACATGCAGGCAGACGTTTCAATAACTACTGGTTGGGTACTTCAGTCAGAGACATCAGCTACTTTTTTCCCATCAATCGAAGTAATTAACAACAGATCCTTTAAGGCTGCAATTCATTTTGACAGTTTCAACAGCGGGGTCATGGTTCGCACAATCTTGAAAAGGTCTTGAATTTTAGTACCCGTCTTGAAAAGTCCTTGAAATTCACAAATTTGTTTATGCCTCACCTTGTTCTGAGACGAAAATTTGGCGATTTAAGACTCGTAACATGTCATAAGCGATTACGGTGAGACAAATTCTAGGTATAAAACGCAAAGGCGTACATGCAGTCTAACTTCATCTTCACCTCAATTTCATGCTCATTGCACCAAGCTGTGGGGTTGTCCACCATGTGTTTTTGCACCATTGAAATAGTTTATTTTCTCTCCCTCCTTTTGAATTCAAATGGTTAATCAGTAAAAGAACTTAAAGGCGACAAACGGAAGGCCATGGGTTGTGTGTGGCTGGTCTATCTAAAATTCGCAAATGACTCCATTGAGTGTTTAAACTTATTAGGTGTTTAAAAAGGGACCAAAAATGTCAGTTTATCGAATACATTTTAGTCCTTGAAAACTGTAATTTGTCCTTGGAAAGTCCTTGAATTTCGCTTGCCTTTTGTTGTACAAACTATGGGGGTACTCTACTCATATCCCATGCCAACGCCCTTCTGGCAGCCAGGTTGTTTTAACAATGTGATGTAACACTAGCTGTTGTTGTGTTGCACAGCAATGTTGTGGAGAAGTGCGTCACTCATGCCTCACGTACTGAAAGAGCTATGCTCATCGACGAAGTCTGTAGCAGCAGCGACAGGTAAGGATGATGATGTTCTTTTTTTTTTTTTCTTTGACTTGAGTTTACTAAAATATGGCGACAGATTTTTTTTACCACCAGTCGGTGTTTCACATGTGTTGTGTTGGTTATTACATTGGATTTGTGTGTGTGTGATGGCTGCAGGTTCAAATCCTATTCGGTGGAGTGGAATAGCCCATTTCCGAGTTCCTGCATGCCTCAGTTTCAAAGCAAGTCCTGCTGCACAGCCTTTCAAATGGAATTGAGTTGTGTATTCTTATGCAAATGAAACTCGTTTCCCTTTCAATAGTTGAGCACCAAGACTCGCTTCGAAACCGAGGTAAACAGTAGCTCGGAAATGGCCCATTGAACTTTATCATGCTTTGTAAATACATGTAGCGAGTTCTCCCCCTCACCCCCCCCCCGCCTCCCCTCCCCTTCCCTTCCAGTTGGGGTTCTCTTACAGGTTCACTTTAGTGCTTCTAGTTTCATAGCAAACTAAGTTATACGTAACGGTAATGACAGAAGTACTTTATACTTTAAGGACGGTGCCTACTATTGTTATTGCGCATACGTTCTGCGTATCTCGAGATACTCGGATTTCCTATGGGTGGTGCTTGTTAATCCAGGGATATTTTTGCGCGTTTCAAAACTATGCGGAGAAAGCAGAACTAAGCAAGTGCTCTTGGTATCCAAAAAGAAAATTGGGGTAACCACGCATTTTTCAGAGAGTAGTTAGGCACCGAAAGGGTCTGTCACACAAAATGGGGTAGTTTTATGACACCCAAAATGCCCAAAAAGTACAATGAAGCATTGCAATAACCACTTAAAACTGTCGAAAAACAAAAGAAATTCAGCAAAAGGAAAGAGAAGCATGGATGGACACAAATGGACAAGATTGAAACGGATTGAATTTGAGTCACCTTGAAAATAGTCGGCGCAAGTTTATGGCAAATCTCATTGCTCGTATTTTTCGTCGCCCCTGCGGGGCTCGGAAAAATACTACGCAACTCGCAAAATATTCGCGCGTATTATGTGTTAAACCATCGAATAAGAGTATGTATTTTCTTTTCGTAGTGCATTATACACGATGATGAAGGATCAGTTTGCAAATTATGTTATCCAGAAGATGATTGATGTTGCTGAGCCACCCCAACGCAAATTGTTGATGCATCGAATCAGACCTCATGTTGCCACGTTGCGGAAATACACCTATGGGAAACACATTCTGGCCAAGTTAGAGAAGTATTATATGACAATGAAACCAGCGCCCGATTTTCTTCCCCTAAGCAATGGACCACTGTTGTAAAATGGTATTTCCTAGAATGTTGTCCCCATTTGTGAAAGCCTTTTTCCCTTCAAGGAGAGGAAAGGAAAATAACATCACTTCTCATTTTTAAGCTAGTGATTCACTACTCTTAATCGCTTTGCGACAAAAAAAATGGCGTCATTTTTCAAAGGAGAAAATTTGTCAAAATACTGTTTAATTAAAGCCTTATTGTGGCGTGTAATTTCTTCTGCCGTTTCATAATGCTTCCGATGCAGCCATGTGCAGATAGAGGCTTGAGTAAAGATTTTAAAATAAGTGTGACAAATTTTAGCCCGTTTTTAGACTTAAGCCCACCGTGAAATGGTCGATTTAACAAGGTATGAATTCCGAAAGAAAGCAGTTGTTGATCTTTTAGACGAATGGATTTTTGTCAAAATATTTCTTGCCAAATTTCGAATGGGTGGTATGCATTTCAAGCCGTTGATTTAAGTGAGTATTCTTTTCAATGAAGTCTACTTTCTAATTTATTTGTAATTTGAGGTTTTCTTTTTGCAAAGGAAACTAAATTTCTGTTGTCTCATTTATCGTTGTTTAACAAGCTCAAAGCGGTTTTAATGACAGAAATCTTTATGCAGGAATTAATTACATAAAAGAGACTTCAAATTATTCAGGGGTATGTTTCTGGGAAACAATCTTTTCCGTAGCGAGACGTTTCCTAAGCCCTAGGTTTATGGAAGTTGATTTTTAAATTGTTTGCTCAGGGAATAAGAAATGTCGGCCTAGCTTGATAGTCTGCACTTGGACTTTTAGGTCATTAACGTTTCGAGAAGCAAAGAATTTCCATTTTTCGCAAAGGGAGCTAAATTCACGAGGCTTCTGGAAATGGCGCAAATTGCAGTCTTTTTCAAATAATTAGAAGTGTTAATAAAGGTACTAGAATGTGTTAGGAATTCTATCAAGAAATACATGTTCGCAGTGACTTTCAAATTTACTGTCCACTGATGAAACATTCGGATCAGCATCACTGGTATCCTAAGAATTTAATTTCAATCCCATCTTCTAATAATTAGATGATATTTAGTATTCTATGTGATCTAATTTATAGCTAGAACTTTCTTTTGTTCAACAATCGTTGTAATTAATGAACGGCAAATTGTGATGTTTTCTTAATTACGAGGGAATCCCTTAAAGGTATTGTGTAAATGTCGTACGTATTCCTCTCGGAGAGAATTAATTTTCGTTTAGTTAGGTTTCACATAAATCTGGATATAGTGTGAACAAAGGGACAAATAGTTACGATTATGCAGTTATAAAGAAAGGCCAAAGCCGTTTATGTAGCTTTCTTATTCGCTGGTAAGGGTTTTAGAAGTTGTATTTGTTATTCAGGTTAATGTTATGATGCAGTTGAATGGCATTATGAAGCAAGAGCCTTCAAGGAGAATTTCCTGACTGTGTGTATAGCTAATGTTGTACAATTGTACTATATGTATAGCAGCAATTGGAGACTATAATCGGTTACTGTAAATTGCTTGGCTAGGGGACTTGTAACAGCTTTTAACAAGGCATTTCTTAACTCCTCGGTAAGTACCGGTTTATTCCCGACATCTTTTCTGCACGTTGAAACGTTTTCCAGTAACTTAAATAAGGCATTTTCAGTCAGAAAGTGAGTATGGTTTGGTTGATCCCCAAGTTTAGACCAAAAAAAAAAACTGCAACCAAGACGAGACAAGCTATCTAATTGGCGCCCTTTGCATGACCATGTCACGTGGCCTTGTTCCTCGTGAAAAATTGTCGTGGTGCAAAATAGATGCCAGAAATAGAAATAGCGAAATGAAATAAGAAAGATTGTTAATTTTGAGGCTACTGACGTTTAACTGCGTGATTTTAGAGCGCTTATGTAAAAGAATTGTAAGCTGAATGGCAAGCTGTTTTCCATGTAAATGTCAGTTAATGTTTTAAGCATTAAAATCACTATTAACTCTCAGTGGCCTCAAAATTGACATTCTTTCAAACTTCATCACGCTCTATCCATTTCTGTCATCTATTTTGTGCCACGACCAATTTTTTTTTTTATGATAAGGTCACGTGACATGGTCATGCGAAGGGCCCGTTGTAGGTTTCTGAGAAAGAAGACATCCTTTGCGTTAGATAAACTCCTTGCTCGATTATTTTTAAGTGTCTAAATTACTCGTTGCGCTCTTGTGAAGAAAAAGTCAATAGAAATTGAACTTAAAACTGAGTGTGCCACCACACGAGCCGTAAACACTTTTAGTTCGAACTCCTGGGAGGCGCGTGTGATAAA
Organism: Montipora capitata; assembly: GCA_949126865.1. Lineage (NCBI taxonomy): Eukaryota > Metazoa > Cnidaria > Anthozoa > Scleractinia > Acroporidae > Montipora > Montipora capitata. The sequence goes on along the minus strand of OX421453.1, from coordinate 41,869,614 downwards.
CATTTCAATAAATTTCTTTAAAGCAACATCAGTTACTTTGCTACGATTCTAACACGCCCTCCCCGCATGTTATTTTATCTTTTGACGTTGGAAATGTTATTAGTTTCATTTTTCGAGTGCAGTTTGGTCGGGGATTCCGTTGCCGTTATTAAGTTGTACTTTTACATCCGAACTGTTGCAAGTCGTGCCCAAGTCAATCCTGTTAAGACTCCATCGAAAATATTTTGCCGGTTTGAAGGACTTTCATCTTAAAAGCACAAGTTCGCAGTCGACACGGTTTGTATTTTTGAATTTTTTCTTAAATTGTGAAGTGTTGATATCTAAGCTAGAAGGTTCTTGTTTCATATCAAATGAATTGTAAAGATATAATTTACTGAAGCAAGAGTGCTGTGGCGACAATTTGGTCAACAGGGGGGGAGTGGTTGGGTATGTTGAACGACAAATGTTTATTACGTGTTCGTACCATTATCCCCTCGAAAGATAACTTTCTTCACTAAGTATTATAAATAGTTTTAACCATTTATCACAATTACCCAAGTTTCTATGTTTTGTACGTATGTTGTTAAATATTTGGATTTAAATCATTTGAAGTCTGAGCTTCTATATATTTGATTCGGAGCACTGTAAGAAAGTTAAACTGTAAAATGATCATTTTGGGAATTTATTACGTGTAAACCTCCGGTCCACTTGTAACAAATAACTGTATATTATGTAAATGACCCTGGCAGGTACAGACTGTTAAGTAACTGTATAGATTAAAAAAAATCTGGACATATTAACCTCAACAATTTTCATTCATTTGGTAATCGTAAGTACGAGTATCTTTCGGCACTTGTCGGGATCTTTCGCAGATTTGTCGAATCCATTCGAGGATTTGTCGTGTCGTTCTTGTTTCTACCATTTTCGCCCAACGTCAGTGGTCGTTCAAACGTCTTTGATACCGGTCGCGGTGTCCGGTAAAGATGACTCGTACTTTGCGATGATGTGCCTGGCATGGCAGTTTTGCTTCGGTAAAAGAAAATCGTACCACTGTTACATATGTACTCTAAAATGTTAATGAACATTTATAAAGTTGTTATAATTGTAAGGATATCATGTTAATCAAATTTATCTGTTTTAAATTTTAGTTTACTTTTAGTAATTGTTATGGGCTTACTTTTTGAGCCTTCCATTCTATAATATCCGTGTTATGAGGCAATGACTAGGTGTTTTTGTATTTTACTGTGCAATACGGACCCGTACCGCCTTGTACAATGTGTGCGGTTGTGTAGACAGAATGTAAATGATGTAAAGAAACGTAGACTTTTGAAGTGCTGTATTAAAATTTAAGGATGGGTACGCAAATAAATGAACGTTTATCCTTGTCTTTAAATTTTATCTCTGTGTCAAGATGAGAACACTTCTTTTTAGGAGATACCTTTCGCTTTTCCCAACAAATCATGTGGTGGTATCCGAGAAAATGTTCCCAATGGGCACCTCTGATAAGTTTTTTTGAGTGATTTGGGTTGAATCAAATTAAAATTGTTGAGTTATAAAAGAAAAAAAATTGGGCGTATTCTCATGTACCTATAATTAGTGAACCGCTGGTCAAGGGTAGCGAAGATTCAGTGCCATATTCGATCAACCTAACTTTTCTGCGGATCACTTCTACCGCGCACACAAATGGCGTAATGGAAAGCTAATGTTGCGATTCTTGTTTTCCAGTGCGTGTGAAAGGAAAACAATTCTTCAGACCACTACCACAGCACAGAGGTGAAGGGGGCCTTATTACTCAGCCTGTTACCAGTAACCTGTAACATGCTTCCCGATGCATAATTTTAAGCTGGATCATTCTCGTAAAGCGTGTTGCTATTTGCCTTGGTGGACGAAAACAAAAGATCTTTCATTAGCTTTCTTTACCCTTCCAACAGCAATTGCACATTACCCCTTTGTTATCTGTGTGTCTAGAGATCGGTTGTAAACATCCCTTCCACGAAGACGTTCTTAGGGCTTCGTCACGCGTTCCTCCCCTACTCACGTCTGCTTAAACGACAAACCACTTCCGCTCCTGGGCTACGGACCAATCAGGCCCTTTCCAGTTTTGGGTAAACTTTGCCTCTTTAACTTTAACTACTATACTTGCAGAATAAGACATCTCGTCTCGAGTACCACATTCGACGCACGTATAGAAAATGTAAAAATAAAATGTTTAAGAATCTTGAAATATATTTCGCTCTTCGAGCCTCATCAGTCAGGCTCGAAGAGCGAAATATATTTCAAGATTCTTAAACATTGTTATTTTATTTTTACATTTTCTATACGTGCGTCGAATGTGATACTCGAGGAGGTTAACTATCAATAGAGTTATTTTCGTAGAGTTATGACTTAGAGTTAGAGTTAACGACTGCCAAAATCCTGAATTCAAGATTTTGGACTGACAAAATCCTGAATTCAAGATTTTGGACTGAAAATCAGGATTCTGTCAGTCCAAAATCTTGAATTCGGGATTTTGGAAACTTAACTCTAACTCTACGATATAACTCTATGAAAATAACTCTAAGAATAGCTGTCCCCATACTCGAGACGTGATGTCTTATTCTGCAAGTAGTTCAAGTTATTCAAACGCATTCCTAGCCTCGGCGATTACTATTTATTTAAGATTTGCCTCTTTACTCCAGTCCATTTCAAGTGACGTCGTTTTTCACTCTTTTCTTCTTTTTCTTCTTGTTGTTTTCTTTATTTTGTTTCCTAGCTATTGTAGATTAGCTTTGTTATTTCGTAGGGTCATTGTACCTTTCTTACTTAGTTTATGTATCTCTATTTACTTGTGGTACAAATAAACTTTTGTTGTTGTCGTATGGCATTGTTTTGCAGCATGTTATTGGCTATGCACAGCAAAATTAGTCTATTGATTGGTGGGGAAGGAACACGTGTTCGGAAGCCCTAAGAAGTGTGAAACTAGTTGCAAACCATCTATAGGAGGTTTTCACGTAACGTCATCGCCGCCATGTTGGTGGACGAAAACAAAACATCTCTCATTAGCTTCTTTTGTTCGTCCACCAGAAGTCGTACATTTCACTATTGTTATTGGTGTCTCTAGAGGTTGGTTGAAAACGTCTTATTGACTTGTTGTTATTGTCCTGCTCGAATCTTTCAATTCTTTGATTGCACCTGACGTCATAGCGGCCATTTTGGTGGAATGAACAATGAACAACAGCGAAAAAGTGCGTGCAATCAAAGAATTAAAAAATGGGCCATTTCCAACGTATCGTCACGTGACCTTTCGTAAACACCATGACTGATGATTCAGGTCGTTTCATTTTATTTTTTTCCAACCTACCTGTTTTTGCATCTTTATCCTTTAAAAGATGTTATTATTGGTGAAAAAATTTTGAAGTATTTGTATGGGATCAGGGAGCTTCTCGTCTGTTTTTAATATGAAACACTTCTCTTAAGGGCAAAATTTTTACCCTTTCAAGCCTATTTAGGTTCGAACGGTCATAAACATTTGCATTCTGGCTATCATGTGACTATGGGGTGCCTTGGTGTCCCGCCTGATCTGGGGCTCCTGAAACTTTTCGGGCCTTTTCCGGATGTCACAATTTCCTCTGGATCTCAAGAATTCCTTGTGATTCACGCCCGAAAAGTTTTCTGGTCTTTCGAGAAACGGCCACGTGATCTAAAGCAATACCCTGGTAACGAGTTCCCTC
>OX421453.1:41855925-41858425 GCA_949126865.1 Montipora capitata | reverse complement strand
GGGAGTATCCCCATCGGAGTCTGCAGCTCAGATACTAACAGATTTTCCATATCGATATCAGTCCCACGAAATATCGCCTGTACATGAGTTCTTTCATGCATCGAGAAACTTGCTGGTTTGCCATAACACGCGACAAGTAAACGAAGAAATCTCTCTCGGAGAAATGCTCTTGTATTCTGATCTTCTTCAATGGCCGTCTGGATGGGCTCAAAGCCGCGATCCTCGGATTTTTCCCGACTTTGACGAGGACTTCCCTCACGTCTGTCCTCCATGTTCTTGAAGTTACTTTAAGTACACTATAATAGGGGATACATGAGGTATCCAAGTTTTTTGGGTTTAGTTTAGCCGCTGATCTCAAACATTACCTCTTCGCAAAATTCAAGATGGCGGACAAAGTTACTTCTGATAATAGTGTGGGAAGGCTAACTCATTTACCAGTAGCAAGGATTAAAATGATCATGAAAAGCTCGCCAGATCTGCCACATTGTAGCCAAGAATCCGTTTTCCTCGTAACTAAAGCTACGGTAAGTTGATTTGAAGGGTGACCTTCAATTCAGTGCTTCCCTTCGATGATAATTAAGCTTAAGTGTAACCTTAAAAACAATCGAATTTGCACCGTGCATCAATGATTACACGTCACTTAAACTTGTGTCATTCTGTTTTTGCTCGACTTCAAGCGCTTACAAGTGTTACTAAAGCATACCTGCCAACCCGGCCACAGAATACAAAAATCTGGAGACGTCAAGAAATCTTTGCATTGCAAGAATGATATTTTCGTGTATGTCTCAATACTCTCCGAAAATCACCCGAAGGCCTTCCGAATGTTCCCAATGTCTCTCAGTTAGAACAGCATTTACCGATCGTATTTGCTATTGTTGCCATAACCGCGCCAACTTTCTACCTTGTATTGTGCAGTTTGATGGGTTGATTTCTGACCCTGGGTAGTTAATCGATAATATCGATAAACGATAACATTCGATAATTGATAAGATTCGATAACAATCGATAAAAATCGATTGATTTTTTCGAAATTCGATAAAAATCGATAAAAGATTTCGTTGTGAGTAATCGATAATTATCAAGAGACGAGTTCGTGCTCTTGATTGCATCATGGGTAATCAGGGCAACATGGCGGGAAATTCAAAGGTTTGTATGGAAATTCAAAGCGAAATATACTGTACATGACTCTACTTTATAGACTTTCGCCTTCATAAACCAAACAAATAAGTTCATGTTCACAACTGAGGTAAACTAGACTTGGTATCTGTTCTTTGGAATTCCAAAATATTGCTCTTTTTGTCTCCTTATGTTCTCTGTAATTTTGTGCCCTTGGAATTACAGGAAATGTATGGCAGAACCTCTTTTTAACAAAATAATTTCTACAATAGAGATTCTCTCCAAATTTAGTCTGCCGCACCTTTGAGCGCATATCTTCTGTTTTGGAAAATAAAAACCCAAAATATCATATCATGAATACTTTTCATCGTTTTGAACTTCCTTGCAAACCTTTGAAATTTTGACTCCACTATCCAATCAGACACAACACGACTAACTCAATCACAACACAACTGTGTAGATACATGGGCATGTTGGACAGCAAGCGCCACAAGCCGGTTTATTTTGCTTACCATATGCATACAAACTCCGCTCTAGCATAACAATACGTTAGCATACTTAATGGTCAGTTGCTGTGATTGATACGTTTCTATGCTGAACAGATAAGAACTCTATTACATGTAATTCCAAAAAGTGTAAAGAATTCTCCATGCATATTCTTGGTTTTCACGGGACGTTATCAAAATTAAAAATTAAGGAATCATCAATCCTTTTGAAATTTTAGTTTAGTTAGTTATCAGAACAGGCGAAGACTTATCTTTTCACAAATTTTCAGTTTGGTAGGGTTTTTCGTCTTGTGATAAAGCTAGCTTGAATTCCTAAGCTTTTGCTTAGTGGTGGCCGATAATGATGTCACGTCTACATTGAAGGTTAAAAAAGTGACCTGTCCGCTGAGATTTTGCAATCTGAACAGTCCTTCTATGAGAATAAGTACTCGTATAGATGTTTATGAAGCCTGAGAAGACAACTGCAGGCCTTTTATCGCCAAACTCGATGACATATGTTTTTGTTAGCCTCCAGCCACCATATTTGTGCCCCTTAGAGGGACACAAACATGGTATCTCCATACAAAACCTTATAAACTTGAGTAAAACAATTCTTTGAATATCTCCCGCGCAAAACATCGCACAGATGCGAACCTTTGCAAGACTGTTTGAATATTCATCTTCTTGTATCTCTTTGATTCTTGACTTAATTTGTTGAATGGTTTTGATGATGGTGTGACAACATCCCAACCGGCAATAGGTTTTATTGGAATGTGTAAATAGATATGATATAAAACATTAGAGCTTTTAAAACAATTTCTACTTAGTTTGTAGCTTTATAAGATATGTATTTTTATCTTTGGATATCAATAACTCACTGATGTCCCCATTAACCCTTT
>OX421453.1:41838425-41850925 GCA_949126865.1 Montipora capitata | reverse complement strand
AAACCCTGTCGAAAAACGTCTGGGAGGGGACTTAAATTTGATTGCCTTTGCAATTGGTGGAAAGCAAGTGCTCTCACTACAGCTTCAATTCTTCTCCCAACATGTTAAAGTGTTACGCTACTTTCAAATATTTCTGTGAGGAAACATGCACGTTGAATTAAAGTTCGGTCTTAACTACTTCTTGTGAGCAGCATTTGACTGATGTCTCCCAAATCGTGGAACTCGACATATGGAAACTTTCTGGACCGCTTTTCTCTTGCTATTTTGACTCGAAGATTTTTGTCTTTACCTCCTTGCATTCTTTTTAAGAGACAACAGATGAGAACGCTCTATTTGGCGGGGAAGCAGCTAACTATTGCGTCATTTTTGTACACAGATTTGTCTGTATATATTTCAGGTAGCTGCTCATCTTTTCTTATCAATATCCGATAAAAGGTCTTGCTGTGCGTAACAAAAAGATTTCGTATCACTGTGTAATTCAGTAATTTAATACTTTTTGTTATAATAACATTGGTGTTGAATCCAGAAGTACTATCTCAATCAGGTTACAAAATTGTCTGCTTCTAGTGGATAAGGTTGGTTGTTACCATTCGGCTCGTAAAATTGCCAAAATCCCTTTAAATTGTGTATCTGAAACCAATTGAAAACGTTCATTATCAAAAGCATCGTCGAAAAGTTGTTAAGTGTTGTTTTTATGACCCTGCGTAAAATCAGCAAAATCATTTACTTTACACCTCTCTTGATTTCACTTAAGTCGTTTCGTAAGAAGGCACATTACAAAAGTTGTCTATCGACGCAAAAGATCTGTTCGTTTTTTGCGTCTCATGCATGACGTCGAATTGAGCCTTGGATTTTAACAAAGCGTCTTTTGAGCAGGAAAGGACAGAAGTTGTAGTGTGGTCCGGCTAAAAACAGTCAAGATTGATATCAAAGCCCGGATCCTTTCAAAAAACAAATTATCCAGGGGCATACCCTAACTGCAGACTGCAGACCAGGGGTAAAATGCAGACTGAGGTTATAACGTAACTGTTGAAAAAGCCCAAACCCCTTAGAAATGGTAACCGTAGGCCTAATAAGGCCTAAAACAATATTTAGGATTAACTTTTAGCATTTCTAATGGGTTTGGGCTTTTTTTAACAGTTAAATTGATTATAACCTCAGTCTGCATTTTAGCCCCGGTCTGCAGTCTGCAGTCTACGTTTTACACTGTCCGACAAGAAAACCGCCTAATAAAACCTTTTTTGGATATATTTTTTCTAATCTTGCTGGAAAAAAAGGTGATCTGCACTCCCAGGATGATTATGAGCAAAATTCCAGCTCCCAGCTACAATCTTGTAGATAGTGAGTCTAGTGAGGTAAACACCCAGACAGCAAAGAACCTCATGAATATAAACCGTTCGCCAAACTGGTCAAAACTGTTTTTTTTTCTCTCAACATGCGATGAGTTAAAACCAGCGGTAAGCTTGTCCAGTCTGCCCCAATTTCTGTTCTCATCCAGCCAGCACGAATTGACATGCTAAAAATTAAGAATTTTCCCAGCGAAATGAGTATGCAAATTAATAACTTGCCAGTCACCTTAACTTCCACTGCGGAACACCCTCGTTGGGTGCCCCTGTTTATCTTTTGTTATCTTGAGTGGAAATTGGTCAAAAAATTGACCTCAGAGTGAAACAAAATGCACATTAAGTTGTCAGTATTTTATTAGCTCTCCAACTTAGCTCAATACAGTTTGTAATCCACTTGTAAAGTAACAAAAGTCACGCTGCAGCAAAGATACGTAAAAGGGGAAAGACTTTTATTGCGTGATACAGACTTGCATCACATCCCTGCGGCAATTGAATGTCTAAGTGTCCGTTAAACAAAACCGCCAGAGTTAAACCACCTTTTGTTTTCAAAGCAAAAGAGATAAATTGCCTTTTCCGCTAAGATCTTTATAGTTATTGCACTAAAGCTTCAAGGCTGACCTTTAACATTTAGTAAAGGGTGTTTTGCAAATATTTCATTTCAACTGTTCCGGTCGATTAAATATTGCCCCCCTGTTCACGTTTACAACTAAAGTTTTAGCTTCTTTGAGACCAAATTAGCTGAAAACATCATTAAGACTGCTGCTTAATCCTTTTGCAATGCATATGCCATTTTGAAACATCAACACAGTCCCACTCCAGCGGTCACACACGAGAACCTTTCAGTTCATTTGTGGTCTGTTTCAACTCTGCATTTCGCTTCTTTGTGATTGTGATGTCTTTTTCTAACTCCACAATGTCCTTCTCTAACGTATCCGCTGTCTTTTCGGCCTTTTTTCGTCTCTGTACCTCCTTTGCAATCTTCTCTTTGACTTCGTCTAATTTCTCTAAATACTCGGTTTCTGTCAGCGGTGTATAGTTCTTGGTAAATTTATTACCCGCTCTCTCGATTACTCTTAGCTTTTCCTCAATCATTGCTATACGATCTTTAGCTATCATTTCGCGTTTTTCACTCGCATGAATTTCCTTCTCTTTCGTCTCAACAACTATCCGCATCTTTGCAATGGCCGCGATCTTGGATTTAGTTTTCTCTTGGTATCTTTCCAATGTTAGCTCCAATGAACCAACATCAATTTTGTTCTTCTCGAGAAAATCTTTCATGTAAGCGTTTTGTTCGTTTCTCTGATCCGCAAAGTACAATCTTTCTTTGCAAATACCTTCTTGAATCTCGACTTTTTCCATGTCCTTTTCAGCATTTGCGATCAAGTCCAGAAGTTTTCGTTTCTTCGCGAGTGCTCTTTGTTCTCTCGAAAGCATCTCAGCTAGTGCATCCTTGGCTCTCTTCTCTCGGGCTTGTTCCGCCCTTGTGCTTTCCATAATAACTTTCATTTTTCCACGTACGACGTTCATTCCCGAAACGACGCTCTCTCGAGGGTTTCCACGAGCCGTACAAGCCATTTGAAAGTATATCTTTGCTTTGAGAAGGGATTTCTCGTAACCAGATATTTACCGGAACTTTTGTTGTGTCACGCTTGTGATTTCGATGAACTGTCACTGAACCTTACGATTTACGGAATTAAAAGCACTCTGCACAATCAGTGCCATGAACCAATCACATCGATTGACACTGCACGACAAATGCAATCATATTTCACTAAAGGAAATCTGTTCGAGAGATTTGTCTGGTGCTTCCGGTAACCGTCTCCAAAAATTCACTTTTGACTCTAAAACTCAACATTGAAAGTTATTTGTCAAAGAATGACCCTTGAAATCCTTGAAATGTAGCTTAGAAAAAAACCAGATTAGCAAATAACAGTATCTTGTTGAAGTTGTCTAGGCTGTCAAATGTAATTGTTTGATGGTAAACTGAAAGCAAAACTCTCAAAATAACGTTTATTTTATTATTGTATTTTCTTTATAAATCGAAAGAACAACTGGAATTCTCTTGCTACTTCCATCGAGTTTACTTGGTGTTTTTTTGGTAAAAGAGTGAAAAAACTCCTCTCCTTCTTTATTAAATGTGTCAACTTGAACTGTTCTAACCTGTTTTAATATAGTATTTGTTGATAGATTCCTTTGGAATGCGGAATTTTTAGAATAATTGCTGTTGTGTAGGCTACTGGTTAAACTCCCCTTGATTTTGTAGCTGTTTTGCCCACATTTCCTTATACCCCGTTTACAAGCCTTTCTGATACATTATTTTCAAGCCGGCCTCGTGAGGCTTAGTCTCCTTCGCATTCGTTATCAGAGTCGTCACGCAACGCTCCTCCCCACTTAGTTAATAGTAGGGAGGAGCGTTGCGTGACAACCCTAACAACGGCTGAGGAGGAGACTACGTGAGGCTATGCCACAGCCGGAAACTTTGCATCCTACTCCTTTGGGATAATGTGCGGATTCTTTTTACGTCTCACAGAGTTTACTTCGTGAGGGGGCTTCCGCCGCATTTAGTCGTTATCCGCGTTGAAGACATGGAAGTCTAACAAGTTGAAAATGTGATAACAGACATCACTTTCTCTCCTCAGTTATTTAAAGACCCTAATTGTTGGTCCGGAAGGAGTCTCGCATGGTAGCCCCATGCTCCACCTTCGAAGCCAACCGGTCAGCGGCTGGTTGTTTGTGGTTTGGCCCGTCTTGCTAACCGGCTTCAACCGACTTGAAAATGTTGCCGCCTTTCGTAATCCATGGCCTCAAAATACTTGCCTGCAGCATCGTGCAATGTTAGATATTTCAAAATTCGCACATTTTCTTTCGTGATTCAACAATCGAACAGACCCGTTGAACATTCAAGTGAGTGCTTGACTGGGAGGTAGGCGTAGCAGTGAAGAGCGGGGCTATTTATGCGGCGGGCTTTATCTGATAAATCCCTGATAGGAGGTACTTATCCAGTGTAAATCCCTCGACTGACTTCCCCTTGGCCGAGGAGTTCTAACGGCGATCGCCTTTGAGACAGTTGCGCATCCAACAATTCTGAGACAAAGTCACCCATCCAAGAAAAAACCCCTTACCACCACCAGTACTAGTCAGACCATGTAAGACCCTCGGGGGAATGTGTGTGGCTCTGCTTGGCATCTTTTTCCTGGGACCGACAAAGGGTATCTGTATTTCGCAGGCTACTCAGTTGCTGTCTTAAATGTCTAGTGGAAACAGCAAACATTTGAAAGAAAAAGTCAGCGAAACTATGTCAGTTCCTTATGACAGTTGAAAGAATGATGGAGAGTTTCCGTGTAACAGAAATTCTCGTCTCGCCGTACCGCGTTTTGGAAAAGTCACTGATGAAACCGATTTAATCAATGATTTTAAAACGGTTAAGTATTGTTGAGGTTATCTGTTATCTATTCGAGATTGACCCGTGAGCAAGATTATATTATCAAACACAGTTCAAACAGAGGCCGCCTTGTGCATGTAAAGGAAACAATATGCAAAATGTAAATAGAAATAGGTTTTAGCTTTTCTTTCTTGTTGATTTTCACAACAGTTAATTTCAGTCGTTTAGTAATACACTCACTTGTTTTAAATGAAACAGATGTCTATAAATGTAACAGTTAATGTTTGCATTACAAGGAATGCGGAACAACTATAGAGAAAAGACCCCTTTACGCTTTTAATCAGGACAATATGGTGGGAAATTCAAAGGTTTATATGGAAATTAAAAGCAAAATAAGATATCCATGACTATACTTTTCTAGACTTTCGCCTTCGTAAACCGAACATATGAGTTCAAGTTCACAACTGAGATAATTTGTACTCGGTATCTATGAAATTCCTATATTATTGCTGTTTTCTTCTCCATACATTTTCTGTAATTTTTTGCCTTCAGAATTACACGAAATGTATGCGAGAAACTTTATTTAATAAAATCATGTGTTCAATACCTATTCTATCCAACTTCATTCAGCCGGACTTTTGAGCCCATATGTTCAAAAATTGCATATCATGAGTACTCTTATCGTTTTGAACTTCCATACAAACCTTTGAATTTCCCGCCATGTTTTCATGATTACCCATGATTACGCATGATGCAATCAAAAGCGTAAAGGGGTCTATAGTTGTTTCACCTGACTGTTAGTTGGGCTAGCATATCGCCGGTGAAAAATAAGTGAAGACACTTTCCTTAATCGTCTTTTAGGAGAATGAGTTAAGAAATCAACGAGAGTATCAATAACAGAAGTGTAATAGGGCACAATGTAAGGACAGGTCAGTCTTCTTATTGCGCGACGCGAACGGAACAACGCGAAAAGGAGGAAGGCGACGCGAGTCCCTCCTTCGCGCGCGCGCGCGAAGATGACGCTTGGTCTCCTTCCTCGCACACGAAATGCTTAACAAGGGGAGCGGAACAACTACAGGAAATAGTTTCTTCACTTGGCTGTTAGTTGGGCTGGCATATCACCGGAGCAAAAATAAATGAAGACACTGCTTAATTGTCTTTCAGGAGAATGAGTTAAGAAATGAACGAGAGTTATCAATAACAGAAGTGGGTAATGTAATAGGACACAATAGAGAGACAGGTCAGTCTTCTTATTGCACGACGCGAACAGAGTACCGTAGAAACCGAGCGACGACATAAAGCAACGCGCAAACGAGGAAGGCGATGCGTGTCTCCTTCGCGCGCGTGAAGATGACGCTTGGTCTCCTTCCTCGCTGAGGAGCTGCTTAATTTGCAAACTTAAAGATTGCTGGGCAGGCCAACTCGATGTCTTGTGCGTAATTCTACACGAACTTGATATATTCTTAGAGAGTTGTCTCATAGCACCGATTGCATATCGCAGTTGGCACACGGCTCATATTGCACACGTCGTCTTCATGCCCAGATCAATCTCATACCCATAATTTCACTCTCTGCTCTATAATAATAATAATAATAATAATAATAATAATAATAATAATAATAATAATAATAATAATAATAATAATAATATGAATTTATATAGCGCTGTTTCTAAAAATTCAATAGCGCTTTACAATATTTACAATTAAAATAATAAAAGACATGATCATTCAAACAATTAATTAAAACCAAAACTATCAATTAAAATAGCGCTTAAAAAGAAATGTCTTCAACTTAGATTTAACAACAGTCAGTGAATTGCAAGATCTTATATCATCCGGAAGACTGTTCCACAGTACAGGGGCAGCACAAGAAAAGGCCCTTTGCCCGTATGATTTAAGTTTATACTTCGGTGTTACAAGGAGAGTTTTAACCGAGGAGCGCAATGATCTTCTAGGATTGTAAAGCGATAACAGTGTACAGAGATATTCAGGTGCCATACCATGTAGTGATTTGAATGTTTAAGTTAAGATTTTATAATCTTATAATCTTATAATCTTAATGTTTTGCATTATAATAGAGTCAAATTGCCAAAGGATTTTTTTCTCTGTGCACCAACATGGCTGCTGTGACGTCAGGTGAAAACCATTAATAAGTTTAAATTTTAAATGTGAACCACACATTTCGAATGTACTCCCTCTTCAGTGGTTAAACTTCCTTTTTCCATTTGTTAGTATCAAGTTTATCTCGAGTTTCACTTGCTTGATGATGCAACGTTGTGGTGGTGGTGGTGGTGGTGGTGGTAGTAGTAGTAGTAGTAGTAGTAGTAGTAGTAGTGGTAGTGGTAGTGGTAGTGGTAGTGGTAGAAACTTGTCAGATCCTTCTAGTTCGGGAGATATCCCATACTAATGTGGGGACACAAATAATAATAGATAACATTATTTACAAAGAAATACTATCCACTAAATTCTAAAATTAAGTCATATATACATATATAAAAAAAACTATGAAATAAGAATTGAAGAAATCAATTAAGAATTACATTGAGCACAGCCCCTGCAGCCATCATCTAACAGAGTAACTGATATGTCAGCAGTTGTCAGTTTGCTCCATAATGTGGTTCCTAAATAGCGCAATGGTTGTTTGCCATAAGTTACTGTGTTATACCTGGAAACTGAAAAGTCGGACTGTCTTTTAAAAATTATAGAAAGAGTTAGGTGCCCAAACTTGGTAAAGAATACATAGAGGGAAGGAACCAAAAACCACCTAAATCGCTCTTAATGGACCCAGAAACCGTACCAGAGACAAAAACACACAAGAATTTTGAATTTTGAGAAAAATCGTTTTCCCCATACAAATCCTTATATTTCTACTCTTGCATAATATGGTACAGTACAGATTCACATGTATCGAGCTTGCCTGTCTGTGGCCTTTCTTCTAACGAGAGAAGGAAACAGTGGAAAGCACTCTATTGTAGGAGGTCTTGGAAAACTTCGGATGCAGAGTGAAGAGGAAGCTATTTCGACAGCTCCTGGGATTCGTCAGGAAACAGACCGTGACACACCAAGTAAAAGTACAACAAAGAAGCGTGTGATCCCAGTCCCGACTGAGAAGCATACTGTGCTGTGCAGTGCCATATTTTGAGGTCTATCGAAAATTTCCGTGTTTTTGACTTTGAAAGTTTCTTGTTTTCGCTATTCGTTGTTTTCATTTTTTGGCAAAAGAATATTTACACCGGATTTGTTGTCTTTGCGGCTTGCGGCTCAATTTTCTGTGTGGGTCCAATGCCCTTTTTACTCCTCTCATGTTTAGCCAAATGATCTGTTAATCGTTTCCGGTGGGGCTCTTTTTCCCAATTTGGTCTCACAACCCTTGTTCATTAACTCTGTGGGACGTTTAAGATCCCACACACTAAGGCACGGAGTTCCGGTGTTGTGGTCTGGTGCCTCTTTCAGCTATGTGGTCGGCTTTTTTGTAATCTTCGGAAAGAACAACTGATCGAGAAGACCACACAACAATGACAGATACTGGACAATTATTATAATCACTCATAAAGCAATCCATGGTACAGCTCCTAATTATTTATCATCTCTTGTAAACTTTAAACCTAATCCTTCCAACAGCCTCAGATCAAATAACAAATGTCTGCTTGCAAATCCAACTTTCAGGAGTCTCCCTACTCTTGGCGATCGAGCCTTTGTAGCCGCCGTACCAAAACTGGAATAATCTCCCATTAGATCTTAGATACAAATCCGATTATAAGGTTTTTAAACGTAATTTGAAGACTCATCTTTTCAAAAAAGCTTTTTCTGATATAGTATTGTAATTCATAGACTAGATAATTACTCATTCGTGTAATTTTGACCAGATATTGTTATATTTTATATACTGGTAATATATTGCTCTTTTATTGTAAGGCGCATTTGAAAGTGCATAGTTGAATTTTCGCGGTATAAATAAATGTTATTGTTATTATTATTATTATTATTATTATTATTATTATTATTATTATTATTATTATTATTATTATTATTATTATTATTATTGACACTTGTCAAATTGAAGGTGTCCAAGGGCCGAAACCAAGTGTAAATTATTGGCGCCTCGTGCTTTTGTTCTCAAGGACTACAGGAGTTTCGCATTCTTTTAATCTGTTTAATACTGATCGTAAAAAACACTTGCATTGAATGACATGAGAAAAAGCGAAAAACAGTCATTTGTATTCTACCAAATACGTGCGAGTAACACGTAATGTGCGATTTCCACGCGAATAAGTACATTTGCGAATGATGTTAAAACGTGACACGGCCCTAGCGTTTTTTCCTCTCTTGTGTAGGAAAAACTGTGGTCGGTGGGCCTGTCTTTGACATTAATGGTTTTAAAATATATTTCTGCAAAATATATTTACGCCTATGCCATCCCAGCCCTTCACCTGAGAGTTAAATAAATGAAGTTTGCAATGTTTGAGTCAATGTAACATTTTGCTTTGCTCATTTCCTTTTCCTCAACTACATACCCGATGTACTCGTGCATAGCTGTGATCTCAACTGCTTGTAAAATCGAGTAAAAATGCTATCAAGCTTTAATCAATATGTGATTTATTTCATATATCATTTCATCGTTCAAGTTTTAATCGTTACTAACTACAAAATCCTTGACCTTTTGTTGTAGCTCTTTTTATTACAGAACAAAAACTAGTGGACAAAAAATGATACGACTATTTATTTAACTAGGAAAGCTTGTTTACTGAAGAGACATGTAAAGGTCAACCCGGTTTGCCTTGAGGGTAACTTGCTGGAACGAAAAACCTTCATACGGCGTATATTTAGTGGATGTGATATTGCGTTCCGGATCCCTCATGTAGCATTCCGTTATTGTTCAAGGTGTACTAAACAAAGGAAGCACACACCGTGATGTCAAATAAACAAACTAAAAATTGACGACTAAACAAGAAAATACGGAGGAACTCTTCAAATTGCAGTTTAGCCATAACACGAAATCGTCGGAAGGTGAGGAAGTTTGCTGTCTCGTAATATTTGTTTCAACATCGATTCAGCGTAGAAAGCTGGCCCGCACGAAATTATTGGTTGAAGTTATTGAAATGATATCAGCCTCTGTTTTAAGCAAGAACAATGGCAAGAGATCAAAGCTAAATCTTCTTCTACTCTTGACATTTGATTAAGACTCGAGACCTCCGGGGAATTGTATAAATAACGTTGAAATTAATAGCGCGAGTTCCTCAATTAGCTGTGGTGTGATGAGCTTGCGACCAACGCACTGAAGGATTGTTTTCAAATTGTTGACTCTTAACGCATTCTGCTTCGATGGCAACGTTTTTGAACGACGAAAAAAGCAGAAAAGTTATTGGTGAAAGCGCAAGTCTGCGCGGAGAGATTTCATCGAAGGGCAAAAACAATTTTCTACCGTCGATTTTTGAAGAAAAACAGGATGACAAAATCCAGGATTTTTGCCAAGCGCTTCAGATCAACCAAGAATATCAAGACGATGGTATAGAGGGATCTGTTCGTTCGGGTTTCTTTGGGAGTGATGCGCATCGCGAAACAATTCCACAAAGACTCAGAAGTCGATCAGGAACAGTGAACTTAGGTACTTTAAATAGAAGATTATCTGGTTCGAGCTCGGAGAGTGGTTCTTCTCGAGCTTTGCGCCAAAATTCAGCTTTTGCGTGGGGTAACCGATCAAAATCTGGCATCCTTGGAGGTTACGGATCACTTGGTTATGGACATCGTAAAAATTATTCTCCTGACGTGAACATGATGCATGAGGAACATGTGCCAGAAGTCATTGACCTTAACAACCCTGAACAAGTGAAAAATATTGCAAAACGATTCTTCAAGGAAGAACTCAATATGGATTTATCGGACCCTGTGTTAACCAAAACCGATGATCTCATCGCAAGGTTGCGTTGGAAAGCAGAGAAAAAGTTTAGTTACGATGAATTGTGGCACCGAAGACGAAATTCTTTGGAATACACAGATTGGTTAACCCAAGGAGAAATCGCCCATCCTTCTGCAAGCGTTTTTCCTAGAAGTCAATTGTCCATTAATAGAAACAGCTGTAAGGGTTTTAATGAAAAGTTAAAGCCATTCCCACAACTGAAATCCAAATACTTTGAAGTGTATTACACTAAGCCGAATACAAATGGAAAAAGCAAGATTGAAAACGAAAATCTCGCAACCTATTTTGGAGCTAAATCCGAGAAGACACGAGAGTACAGTACGCCCGATCAGAGGAGATGCAAAGAGATCAAACATCGTTTTTACTTAAGACAAACAAAATGGTTATGATCAATTTGGAATTTCCTGATTACCTCAATAATTTGGAATTTAATGGTGGAACGTTGCAATGTTGTACATAGTTTCCGTACGTCGTCACTGTCGCCATCTTTTGTCCCTTAACGTATACTGCGGCCTTGTCGTTTGTCCCGAACAAGTTTTCCGATACTCCGCTATCCTTCTGGCTGACGATATCGTGAGTGAATATGACTCCGTGGACGTCTGGATCCAAGTAAGTTTGCAGGAATGCACGAAATTCACATATTTTTCGTTGAAATTTAGAACTTCTGAACTTAATTTTAGTGAGCATATTAGTTTCGTCTGTAAAAAGGCTAGTCAACAGATAGGAGTTTTAAGACGTCTAAGAAAGCTTATACCTACTCATGCTAAATTACTACTCTACAAAGCTGCCATCTTGCCTCATCTGACCTACTGCAGTATTATCTGGCACTTCTGCAGAGCCTCAGACAAACGTAAAGTTGAAAGATTACAGGAGAGAGCCCTGAACGTAGTATAAGTCAATCAGCCTCCTATGACGAGCTGCTGAGTCTGGCTGAACTCCCTTCACTGATCAACAGAAGGCTTCAGGAAATTGCAACCCTCGTGTTCAAGGCAAAAAAGAACCTTCTCCCAAGTCAAATACAAGAACTTTTTACATTGAATGCAAACTGTGATAGGACATATTATTTAAGAAATTCGGATTTCAAAATGCCTCGTTTTAATACGATTAAATATGGAAAGCATTTGTTAAGATACTATGGCTCTTTCCCCTGGTCGAAACTTACAAAAGAATTGCGTACTGAAGATAGTCTGCACAAATTAAGACTAAAAGGAGAACAGACCTGACTGTCATAACTGATGATGGCTGCAGCAATTGTATGCTTTGTAATAGTTAACTTTGAGACTCTATGTCGTTAAGCAAAAATTTTATTTGTAAATAGGTTTTAGATTTCTTTTTAGTCTCCCTAGCTTTTACTATTCTTAGCATTGTTATCCTACATTATTTTATTTTTGTGTCACCAATTAGTGCTATGCGCTAGACATTCTCGACACATTAATAAAGTTCATCATCATCATGGAGAACTTTTCTTAAATATGGAGCTTCATGAAGTAATCCGTAATCCTCTGCAGCCGTCTTCTTTAAGATTATCTCTTTTCCTCGATCTCGAACAGACTTTACCATTTAAGTACTTTTCTTTTCATTAGCAACGACCGCAAGTCAGCGTTCTTTTCCTCTTCAGTCCCTCTCCGCTGCAGTTTTCGATTTGAGGGACTTGAAAACGCAAAATAACTGCGAATTCTTGGTCAGTTAAATGTTGCAACTACCTTGTTGCCCGATATTTGTCAGTTGGGTGGTGATGTTGAGCGAGCAGCGACCAACAGTGTTGGCCAACATCATTCCGGAAGGAGAAATGTTGTCTCTGCGTCGTATAACACGAGATGATAAACGCTTTAAGGTATTAAGGTATTGGCCAA
>OX421453.1:41810925-41830925 GCA_949126865.1 Montipora capitata | reverse complement strand
ATGTCGCCTATGAGAACGTTGCCTAAAAATGTTATTTCCCGTTACTGTAATAGTTTTGCGATGACTCCAAGTCACTGGGAATGTACCCTGCGAGCAGAGTCTCTTTCGATCTTCCTGGATAAGTCGGGAAGAGGAAAGTAGACTCTGCTCGCCGCCTCCACATTATTTGATTTGCCGCTCATCCAAAGAATTGGATGAGTCAGTCCAGTTTCGACTTGTCAAACCTGTTTTTTTTTATTTTTGCGCATGATCAGTCGCCACGCGTCATCAATATTTTGAAATTTACAACAGCGTGGCAATTTTAACTGTTAGAATTCCCATGAGTTTTTCCTATATGTGTCGGTTACAGAAACTAGCCTGACAGAAACCTATAAATTTTTCAGTAAAAAAATAAAATGGCATTTTTAAGATATATGGACTATCTTGAGTTTCCAATGAAATGATTCCTTGATTGTCTTGTGTTTGCCGGAGTTGTTCGAAAATATTCCGACTTCTTGTTCTTCGTTTTGTGGCTACTGGTCACGCGTGACTGACACCGGATACATAAATTTTCAATTTTTAACGCATGCTCAATACAAAATGTGGAGGCGGCGAGCAGAGTCTACTTTCCTCTTCCCGACTTATCTAGGAAGATCGAAAGAGACTCTGCTCGCAGGGTACTGGGAATGGAAAGTGAGTGTCAAAATTCGGAAAGTAAAATTGGTGAGAATGGTGTGGATACTTAAAGGAAAATTGAAAATTTATGGCAAGGGGCTCACATCCTCCACATAACCTCAAATTTGGTGAATTCACATCGTTGTCAGAGTGAGAATGGCATAGAACTGTACACAAATGGGAAATGCACATGCAGGACATGCACAGTTATTGTTTTTGCTCATTAAACCTATTGTTTTGTGGTGACTTCTTGTGGGTTGTCGTCGTTGTCCTTGCTTAAGCTCCCTATTATTCTTTCTGCTGGGTGGCTCAGCTGGTCTCCCATCAAGGCACTCTAGTGACTGGCAAGCCATTGAACCACGAAGCCACTTGAGGAGGCAGGGCTGTCATTAAGGGCGGGGTCCAGGGATTTCCCCCAGCTACTATGTGCATGACCCCCGGCTACTTCAAAATAGAATCAAAAATAGCTTTGAGAAAGTCTACATTGAGAATGAAGTATCTATGAAAGAAATTGAGTAAACTTGAAATTTCTGGAACACGTGAAACCATCCACAAAAAGTTTAAAGACCCTCTAGAGGTTTCCGTTGTGTGAAATGTCACTGTCAATGTAGTCGTGTGCGAAAACTCTCAGTTGTCAATTTCAACATGTTAAGAATTGAGGCAAGAATTGAGGCAGAAGAAATGCGAGACCTTTTTTTTATGAGTGCAGCCTTAAGTTAATCGAGTCAAAGGAATGTAGACCCTAATATCTGCCCATGATCATTTGGACTCTCATTTCTTCCTTTCCTATTTGTATTGGGCGGAAATGCATCGCGCCAAGCAGTCAGGAAAAACAGAAGTGTCCTTCTTCACTGACGACGTATATTTCACTGTAATACTTCTGCGTTCGCGTGCTAACAGTCAGACCAACGCGAAAAATTTTGGCATGGAATGTTCTGGAGATACAGTACTTATCATGTTCATGTTCAAATTATTATGATTGGGAAGAAACCATGCTAAAAAAAATCAAGTACAGCAGATTCAAACCTGCGAAAAGCAAGAGGCTTTTCCCTCCACAGTTCCAGAGAGAATGCCTGAAGCATTTCGCCAGTTTTCAGAAAGCAAAAGAAAAAAACTAACCACTGGGACGAATGCGATGTCACATTGTGAGGTGATTCATCGTAATTCTCTCTTAAAAGTTGCTTTCTTCCCTGAGAGTTCATTTATGTACATGAGACTGTTTAGTGAAATATTGAATTTGAGTAATTACCGCTAAATTTTGCGGGTGGGGAGGGGAGAGTAGGGAGTGTCTCTTGAAAATGGTTCCCTGCCTCCTTTTCTTCTATACCCAGCAACTTGAAATCTTAGTGACAGCCCTGAGGAGGCTTGAAAGAGTTTTCAGCTGAATAGTCACATACTTGTAAGCCACAGGTGCAATACTTAATGTAGCTGGAACTAGTTTCACCACTTATACTGTATCACGTAAGAGCAATGTTATGGTACCATATGAAACACCAATTATTGCTTATTAAAGTGTGCCCACTGTTGTGACATAATAGCTTACCATGGCAACATGAAAGCTCTCCAAAAACACCTTTATTTTGTCTTTACTTGCTTATATTTCAAAATGAACTTGGTGACCCCCATTTTTTATTGTAGAATAGTAATAAGCAATCTGAGATAGAACTATCGACAAAGTTTTAAAAAATTATTGGGAGCCAATTTAGAGCTACCTTAATTTTTTGAAAAATTTAGGGCAGCCCTGAATTGCCTCTCAAGAAAAGTTTGCCGATAGGTCTATCTCAGATTGCTAATTACTACCCGGTATTCTACAATAAAAAATTGGGGTCAGCGAGTTCATTTTTGAGATATAAGCAAGTAAAGACAAAATCTCGGGTGTTTTTAGAGAGCTTTCGTGTTGCCATGGTAACCCATTACGACACAATAGTGGACACATTTTGTTAAGCAATAATAATTATTGGTGTAGTGACAACCCTTCTAATAAAAAGGTCATTAAAAGTAGTGAAACTGGTTCCAACCATCTGAAGCTGCTCACGTCAGGTGATGGATAAAAACAGCTGACTGGAAATAGAAATGTGACCTAAAATCGCGAAAACTGGAAATTCATAAAGACAAAAGTTTTTGTTGGAAAAAAAAACAAAAATATAAAAATAAAAATGTGACCTAAAATTGTGAAAACTGGAAATGCATATCAACATAAAAATTTTTGTTGGAAAAAAAACGAAAAAACATAAAAACAAAAAGATTTTTGTTGGAAGTGTTCAGCAATATAGGTTGATGTTCTGCCATGATTTTTTGCATATGAACAAGGTTCTTGTTTTTTTGCATTCTTAAAAAAAAAGTTAAAAAAACCATCTAGTGGAATCTTTTTCTTGTCTTCCAATAGCATTTTTATAAATATCTAAAGTTCTACTACATGTGGCTAAATTATTCTCTTGCTACATATTGTAAATAGGTACATGTAAGAGAATTAAATGGGGTTTTCAAAATTTGAAAAAATAGCACTACAGCTGTAGGTCACCAAAATAATTTTTGAGATATTTCCCAAAGACTTAATTCTAGAGTATCTTTGAGAAGTGCTGTTGGCGACTTGTGAACTCATTTCTCCCTGAGAGAGGCTCTTTGGGGGAGGAGTGCAGGTTTTTTTCCTGAAACTGTGGCTGATAATCAAGCCTAAGAATGGTGTACCCCTTTATTTTTGTTGTTTCATTGTCTTCAACAGCAAGCTAAAGCAGAACAAGAAGAAGAGTTTATATCCAACACATTGCTGAAAAAGATACAATCACTGAAGAAAGAAAAGGAAACTTTGGCAATGAACTATGAGCAAGAAGAAGAATTTCTCACGAATGATTTATCCAGAAAACTTATGCAGGTACTGTGAACTTTTAAAAGAAAGATTAATAGAGTGTATACAGTGGTACATGTAGCTTTTTTCTGCGGCAATATGAGAGATGTTTTCTCAATTTGACAAATTGAATGTGGTTCAGCTTTGTCTGTACTCTTATCGACAACGACATTCGTCATCACCATGGTCAAAATGTTGCGGACTTGTGTCATGAAACACGGCCGAGTGAGTCCACAACAAATTGTTGTTTGTTGAGCCAAAAATGAGGGAGTTAAATTCCAGACCACTGAAAACAGTGACCAGTTGGTCATTGGATGGAGATTAGAACCCAGAACAGGATGTACAATGTAAATTGAGTTTCCTATCTACAAGGCCATGCTTCTGGCATCATTGGAGCGTGACTTCATGTTCTACCGTTCTTCCATCATAGGATTAGTACATGTACCTTAACCCACTGACTCCTGGGAGTGAGACTTTGTACATTTTACTCTGTCTAACGCCAGATCATTTAACTGGTTATTTGGGGGAGGGGGGAGAGGGGGGGAAGAAATTTAGGAGTCAATGGGTTCATTAATGTAGAAATGAAGAATATTATTTATTTAGGCATTGGACATCTTGCATTCTCTCAAGGCAGGGGATATTGGCCAATAGTTGCCTGGAACTGATTTACTTTCTTCCAAACTAATTGTAGTTGCGTCAAGAGAAGATTCAGCTGGAGCAAACACTGGAACAAGAGCAAGAATATCAGGTCAATAAACTGATGAGGAAGATAGATAAACTGGAATCAGATGTTACTTCAAAACAAACCACTTTGGAGCAGGTAATTTGTACAATATTCAGAATTTAACTATATTCTACATCTACTGCATGAAATCAAAGAGCATTCAAGGGAATAAAGTTGTTGAAATTATGCAGGAAGTACAAACCACTGGCAGTTTTCAGTGAGGGAGAGTAATAATTATAATAATTACACCTTTAAGTAAGTGAGTATCATTATTTACCCTTGGATTTGTAGAGTAGCTAGTAGCTAATATCCGCAAGCATTGAAAAGAACAACTTTAAAAATCCCAACTGGCCAGAGGCAAACCAGTTGGCTATTTACAAGTGCAGGCAGGAAATTGAACCAGGGACTACCTGGGACAAATTCAACATGTGGTCAGAACGTGTCTTGAACCTGGGATCTCCAGATCTCAAGGCAAGCACCCTAACCACTTGGGTGCACTGCCTCCTGTCTCTGGTCAAGCGACTGTGGAACTACCTTTACAGTTTGACAGAGGTATGGTCTCCAGCTAGTGTAAGACTGAAAACCATCTTACAGAGACTCCAGCAACGAGCAACATGTTGGATTTCAAAATCAGAGCGAGGTTTCACTAGGCTTCAATAGTAGTTGACATGTTATACTGTGCAAATCAGAAATAAGGGACCCTGCCTTTTTTGTTTGAGATTCGACAATGATACTGACTTGAATGTGACAGATGGTTTGTCACCTTTGTGTTTCCATTACTGACAGTCTTTTCTCTGAATCTGTCTTTTATTTTACAACCAGCTTGCTGTAAAACTTCTTCATTTAAATCTTTTTATCCTGATAAAATTTTAAAATTCTGGAACAGTGTGTGCAACTTAGCATTCTTTGAACAAGTTTCTAGCTTCAGAATTTTCAAATGCTATTTGTGTGTCAGTTATGCCACTCTGTGGGACTTACCTATGACACAGAACTTGTATTATTATTGTACATGGTACATGTATCTTGTGACACCTGGCTCAGTAGTTCAAAAGGTGGATAATGCTATGCACCGGATAAATCACCATCCAGGGGATCAACGCTAGCAAAACCAATTGAGTTATCCAGTGGATAGCGATATCTACCCTTTGAACAACTGGGGCCTGGTCTTCACTAGCAACACAAGCATAAGCACAAGCAACATAATGTGGACACATTAACTTGTTGCTAGTAGTGTCTTTTGTCCAAACAAAAGGCACTAGTGTTCAAGGCTTTCCTGATTGTGCATATGTTGCTTGTGTGTGGCAGGGGTGCAGGGATCTGTTCGATCTCAAATTCATGGAGTATCCACAAGGCTAGACTGCTAGCAGTCCCTTCTGAGTCAATAGACCATATTCGTATTCTCAGTATTGGACTGGAACTAGCTTGCAATGGAGGCTAATGCGGGGGAATATATTAAAAAGTATTTGCATTTGAAAAGATTCCCCTGCATTAGCCTCCATTGCAAGCTAGTTCCAGTCCAATACCTAGAATACGAATATGGTCTATTGAACTGTCCTCTTTAGTCACACAAGCGAACCAAGGGGAGAAATGGGGATAGAGTGAGATGTAGGGACTGCACGCTTTTCTGTAACCAAAAACCTGCTAATCTAATAGGCTATTTCCAAGTTGCTGTTTGGTTCAAAATGAGTCTTGGTGCTAAACCATTCAAATGATAATGAGTTTGATTTGCATGAAATTACACCACTCATTTCCATTTGAATGGTTGTGCACCAGGACTCGCTTTGAAACTGAGGCAAACAGCAACTCGGAAATGGGCTATTAGTGAAAATGATATGATGGATGGTTCCACCTTTTTTAGTGCTACTGTAAATAAACGAGAAAATAATGGCATGGAATTATAATGTGGAATTCAATCAACTATTATTTAATAAGCGACAGCCCTGCAAACAGAGAGGTAGACAACCTAAGGAAAGAGAGGCCTCAGATTTTTGCTGGATTTGCAGAATACATGTAAATTTTAAAATTGAATGTAGGAATGTTTGGCAAGTTTCGATGGTGTGTTGGGTGTGACGTTTGTCTACAACTATTGAGAAGAAATTCTTCTTTAGAATGGACGACTCATCATGTACAGTATCATTAAATCATTGAAATCTGAAGAGAGAGCTTGTTCTGCAGAAAAGGTGACTCAATACTTGGTTTAAAGTCATGTCCTTTAATAAATTCCCCTTCTTCTCAAAGGCAACTACCCACAGATAATAGTTTGACCAAATCTGGTCTTCAGTGATGCTGCAACAAGGAACGATTATCACAATCGATGGCATTTGAGTCGGGTCACTCATATCTTTTTAAGAGGACAAAGTTCTCATAAATAATAGTGTTGCCAAAACCAGTTGGTAGCACAGCCATAAATTGCCTGATAGCAGAGCTTTGACCGCAAGCTGCTCTTGTTTGGGTTCAATCTTACCCATTTGAAGGGATAAATAATCAAAATCTACCACAAAAGTCATATCATGCTTTTATTTTCCCAGGGGAGATCAAAACACAATCTGACAAGAAGTAATTAAGTCGTCAAAACAATGTGATGGTGGTTCATTGTCAACAGACCAATTGATCTGAATTTCCCATTGCTGGTGCAATGGGAAATTGTGAACGCCTCGGCTACAGAAAAGCGTGCAGTCCCCACATCTCGCCCTATCCCCATTCTCCCCTCAGTTTGCTCGTGTGAATAAAGGGGGTGGTTCAACTGACTCCGAATGGACTGCTAGCAGTCTACCACAAGGCCATCTTAACTGAATGACCTCTGAACCTGCCCCCATTGACGAGTAAAATCGTCTGGAGTTAAGTCTACTACCAGGAGTCATTGGGTTAATGGGGACATGTAGCTTTAGAGTTGATGCAGAGGTTGTGAACCCATTGACAGGGTTTGTACGGGTCATAGACCTTATTCATAAATGGCGGTCACATTTATAATTCTTTTGTCTGAGTGCAAATTAGCCTACCAAGCCTCATTTTAGAGCAAGAATTCTTTTCAATTCAATGTATGGTATCGAGGCTTGGTAGGCTAAGTTGCACTTGGACAAAAGAATAATAAATTGACCGCCATTTATGAATAAGGTCTATGGAAAACCTGGAAAGTCATGGAATTTAAGAATTTCATTTTCCAGGCCTGGAAAGTCAAGGAGTTTTATGGTCGGTCAAGGAAAATCATGAAAATTGTAATAATTATTGTAACTGGTAGATTAATCATTGCAGCTGTCAAAGCAAGGATAAAATTAAATAAAGACGAGTTTCTATCAAACTAAAGACGTTGTTAATTTATTCAAATTTGAAGGGAGTTATGTCAGAAAATATCCTAAAATAAGGACAGGTTATGGAAAGCTAGAAAAGGTCGTGGAAAAAGTAACTGTTATGGAATTTGAAGAGCTTAAAACAGTACAAACCCTGATTGACTCCTGAACTGCTACCATTGATTACTAAAATCGTCTGGCGTTGGACAGAGTAAAATCTGTTAAGTCCCGCTACCAGGAGTCAGGGGTTAACGTGAACAAGTATACATGTAGAATGTCCTTGGCCCAATGCTCCTTTTTTATCACACTGCAAAATGCTGGTCCAGGAATGAATTGGGCCACCACAGTAAAAATTGTCAGTCATTCAGCCTTTTCAAGAAGACACTGAAATCTTTACCTTAATATTGTTGTGAACTTTGTTTTTAATTTATTGCATTGTTGTAAATTTTCATTATTAATTTCAGTATACAAATGTAACTTAGTGGTAGTAAATTAGTTCTGGAGAAACTAATAAATTGTATTGTATTTTATTGCTGCATTCTTCATTCTGAATACCAGTATCTTGGATAGAGATGTATGCAGGCTTGAACATGGGATCAAAGAATGCATTTACATCAGGTTCCTAAAACCTGACTTGAACTAAGATGGGGGAAGATAAATTATCGGAATGTGACTCCTGAGTCAACCATCCCAAATGTTGAGTAAGCAGTGAACGATGAAACTAGCTCTAATGTTCTGCTTTCTTAAGTGTGTATGTTTCAAGTTAAGATTCCCTACAACTACTCTTATACTTATTGTTTGTTCAATAAAGCTAACAAAACATGTTTTTATCAGCTGAGGAAAGAGAAAGTTGATCTGGAGAATACATTGGAGCAAGAGCAAGAGCTGCTGGTCAACCGATTGTGGAAAAGAATGGACAGATTGGAAGCAGAGAAGAGGTTTCTTAATCTTAAGAAGAAAATCATGATAATGATGATGATGATACTGATACAGTATTTAGCGATAATGATCACTGTATTTTAAAAGTGATACTGTGATAAAAAAATCACTTCCTTTTTTCGTTAGATTTTAAAAGTGTTTTTGCTTAACACCCGACTGGCAAAATTTTGAGCTTTGATTTTTATCCAAATGCTGCTTACTTTGAGTGTAAGTTTTCGATTTCACGGTCCACCGTTACTCATGTTCAAAACTGATTGATTGGACCTCGGATGGTTGGATTTAGGGAAAAGTGACATCATTTATTCAGGTTAGCTTAAATTGCAGCGTGTAAATGCAGCATATTATACATGCGAAGCCTGAAACTCCTGTACCGCATATTAATTCAGCTGCATTCTGCATTGCAGTCTTAAACTAGTGAGTCTTTGATGTCATTCTCTCCTCGATCCAGCTCTATCAAGATTTTAAACTTAGTAATGGCGGACCATTAAATAAAACAATTCCGGTTAAAAAAAGCAGGTGTCTTTTTGAAATCAAGTCTTAAAATTTGGGTTACGTAGTGTTTAGTTAAAGTTCGTTGTGAAATCCAAAGAAAAAGAAGAATATTATTATTGATTTTTTGGTCAGAGCAGCACTTTAGTCTTGAGCATATCTATCTGAGCACTGAAAATCAAATCACATGGAATCCAATCACATTCATGAGTTTTTATGAGAGGGGAATACTAAGAGGAAAATGTCTGGGAGCAGAGTAGAGGACCACATAAAAAAAAAATTATAATATTCATGATGTTGAGTGCGAATCAAACATACCCTGGATGATGTCTGTCTTTTGGATTTCTTTGTACTGTTTAATAATGTGCAGGAGATTTTTATCGGGTGTTACAGTGTGACTGGGAAAACGTGAACACCTAAGACATGTCAGCAATGCTTATTATTTTTAAAACAGCAAACTGAAGAACCGTTACAATACAGGTATTTGTGACAGCACCACATGATCGGCGCCAGTGATTTTTATTTAACTTAATATTTCTCCAGGGGCATCCAATTTAGCAGAGCTAGTTTAAATGGAGCCCTGATCGGTGAAAGGACATACACTGTATACATGCACTGTCCTGTTTCTTTATGAATAGTCTCAAACACAAATTAAATCAATTACCTGGAAAATCTAAAGCCGACAAAATTTTGCTGCGCAAACCACAGTAAACACTCCACTGTGGTTTAGCGTGTGGATTTCGGATGTATTATTGGACACAAAGAACATTCCTGACATACATGTGTGTAAAATTATTTCGGGTTTTCACGGTGGCACTGTAAACCATCAGGCAAAGCAGAGTGGTTTTTACGGTGCTTTTAGAGGGACAACTATTTCTTCTCTCCTTTTCATGAGAGACAAGTGTATCTTCTCTCTTTTTTTGATCTTGATTTTTTCCACCGCTCCATTTTTTTCTGATGCCCACTTTTTTTTGCTGCTCATTTTTTTCCTGTGTACTTTTTTTTTTGCTGCCCAATTTTTTTTGCTGCTACTCAATTTCCTACTTTTATTTACTGCTCACTTTTTTTGAGCAGCAGGAAAAAAAGGGTGTCTTGAAAACAAAGACCCCAAGACCCCTGAGACCGTAAGACTCGAAAACGAAGGAAGTAACCCAAAACCTTCAATTTGGCTAACCCTAGGTCTAACTAAAAGTTGGTTTTTAAGCCTAGGGTTAGCCAAAAAATGAGGCGAAAAAAATTTTAAAAAAACAGAAAAATTCAAGTGATCGGTAAAAGAAAAATTGAGCTGCAGGAAAAAATGATTGGCGAAAAAAAAAAGTGAGCGGCAGAAAAAAAAGGAGCAGCGAAGAAAATCAAGATTAAAAAAAGAGAGAAGAGACACTTGTCTCTTATGAAAAAGCAGAGAAGAAATAGATGTCCCTTTAAAAAGCACCATAGGTTTCAGATCCTGTAAAACTCAACCTGTGAGTTTATTCAACGGCTTCAAAAACATTCCGCGAAAAGCGTGTACCTCAGGTGTCTGAACAAAGGTTCAAATGGGCCATTTCTGAGTTGCTGTTTGTCTCGGTTTCGAAGTGAGTCTTGATGCTCAACTATTGTAAGGGAAATGAGTTTGATTTGCATAAGAACAAAATGCAACTCATTTCGATTTGAGTGGTTGTGCATCAGGACTCATTTTAAACTAAGGCATCCAGCAACTTGGAAATGGGCTATTGTGAGAGGAGAAAATTAGCTTAGAGATGTCTTATCAGTATGCTTCAGACAAAGAATTCTAATTAGGCCTAGTTTGTCAGTTTTTAAAGCTTAGACACGTAAGGTTTTATCAGCTTGATCTGATGGGCTGTTTTGTCATGAATTATTTATGTTTTTGAAGTATTTTAAGTAAAACATTACATGTGTTATGATCATATTTTTTTCTCTCTTTTGTGTGTGTGGCATTATAACTTTTTTCATCTGACAGTTTCATGTTGCTTGTGCTGTGATAGAGCTTTAGCTAGAACTTCTATCAGAAGGTCATAGCTTCTGCTGTTTCAGAGCTCCATTTTCTCATAGATTGCCCAACATTGATTTGAACAGCTCATTAATTTGTGGCCTCCCAATTCTACCCCGTAATTTATGTGTAATTAATTATTGATCAAAGCTATGTTCCCAAATAGGATGTTGCAAGAGAAACTAGAAGAGCCGATGTCTGAGCCACCATCCCCCAGACAGTTCCGTGATGGAGAAGACGCTGTTGGTGATTTGGCATCACATATCACATCACTGAGGGAAGAAATCAGAAGATTAAGACAGCAGCTGGCCCAGTCTGAGGCAGATTGTAAGTATGATAAAAGGAATTTTCTGGGAGCACAGTAATCTTCAGTGACTTTTGAAACCCAAAAGTTACTTGAATTTACATTATTCGGCAGCTTCTGCAGGTACCGGAGCACAAATTATGTAAAGCAAATGAAACAAAGACAGATAACAAAATAATCCCGAGAGACCAAAAACACAATGCTTTCCGGTACCTGCAGAAAGCCCCATTATTCTGCTTAAACCTTTCATATCTTAAGGACAATCCACCGATACCGAGCACGGTAAACTTAATGAATGCAACTATCTTGCATTCAATTTAGTTTCTCTTACGTTCGGCTCCAAAACTAGTTGGCACTAGACATTTTTGATCAATCGCAAGGCAGCAGTCACAAAATTATCCCCACCCCCTCTTTCTCTGGCTGATGTTGAATTTGTAGGGCAGTCTGTTGCACCACCCCCAGCATCTTTACAAAAGAAAGTTGATTAAAGTGTTCCAACTTTTCCGACGATGATTGTTTCTTAGAGTAACATTACTTGCATAATTTACAAGCATAACAAAATAACGGACTGTTTTTAATTGCTTTAGATTGCGAGAAGATGACAGCCTATGCAAAGGAAGAGAGACACATCAAAGAAGAGAACATCAGACTGCAGAGGAAACTTCTGCGAGAAATGGAAAGAAGAGAAGCGCTCAGTCGGCAGCTGTCAGAGAGCGAGTCAAGTCTTGAGATGGATGATGAAAGGTAGGTACAGTACTAACAATACGGGAATCTACTTGAGCTTTTCGTAATCAACAATAGGTTCCAGTGAACAGAACAGATTTCGAGACCTTCCAAAGATTGCCAAATGGAAACAGATTTTTTTATATCTCCAAGCGGTGTCAGGAACGTTTCTGTGATCAGTGAAAGGCTGTTGAAAATTTTCTTACTTCTGAGAGGATGCTGACTTCATTCTATTTTAATGTTTACTGCGAAAGTACATCATCTTTTAGTTGATCTCAAAAAAGGTGAAATCAAATCAACAAGTTGATTCCATGTTTCCGTGTGTCTGTTCAGTAACAGATCACAGATGACATCATATTGTGGTAAGAACATAAACCCGAGTGTGCTACTAATGTGCTTACCACATTTTGACGTCTTCTGTCGCATATTACTGAACAGATGTAATGTAACATGGAATCAGCTATGTATGCATCTGTCCTCTAATAGATCCTTGGTGACAACCAATCAAACTGTGTGCATTATTGAGCCTATTATATAATTATGCATAGAGCTTTCTCCTGTGTTAACAGGTGGAATATTTGTTTTTTGTAACATTACATGATTGATTGACTTTTCACTAAAAGGTTCTTTTGAAATGCAAAATAGTTTCATTAGAAAACGTTGTCATCTTGCCCTCTTTACATCACTGTTGTTTCTTAGCTTTCAAAGTGGAAACCTGTGTATTGGACCGAGTGTTTTCTCTTTGTAGGCACTTCAACGAGATGACCTCTCACGGTACTTCACATCGAGATCGTACCTCATCCAGCCCCCTTCCTCTGGGTGCCAACAGGCCCATATCGCCAGGCCATGGCTTCACACCGCCATCACCACGCATGCCCAGGTATCCTTCCAATGAGAAGCTGAGTGGGTCCCATTCCTCTGTGAGTTCATCGCCTCCCACTCAGTCTGTCCAGGTAGGGTTTTTGCCGCCAAAAATAATTTCGCTGGAAAGGAGGCTTGAATTGTTTCAATTGAACCATGATACTATGAATTCCAAGCCTCCAAGTCTCTTCAAACGTCTTTGCCGGGGGCAGGTAGCAATAATTATTGACCTAACCAACCCACTTCATGTGAAATCTAGTGTTGCACTCCTTACGCTTCGGAAACTTGCCCTGCTATGTAAAACAAAACTGTAGCATACTAATTTTTGTGTCATCAGTAAGATTTGATGTTAAGCAATGGCAGACACCATGCTGGAGGACAAACACTTGGATTGCTTTTGGCATATTTTTTTAATGGCATCCAAATGCATAGAATTTCTTTTAAATAGGTTTAAAGTTTCACAAGTAGTCTCACTTTTAAGGAGAAGTTCACTCCAAAATGACAATCTTGAAATAGCTTTATAACCTTGTGAAATCTTTGTTAAAAATACACATATGCTGGCCACCATCTTGGATTATTTGTAAAGTAAAGTAAAGTACCGGTAAAGTAAAGCAACCATATTTAATTAACATTGATAACTCGTAACAGTAATTCAACTGACAAACCTGAGGTCGACGGTGCACTCATTTTACTCCCCCCTCTCCATCAGTGCTCTGTTTTACTGGTATTTAAAGTTAATTAAGCTACACTGAAAGGAAAGAAGTCGAAACAAGGACGTAAGACCCGAGGATCAAACTCAGGACCTCTTGCACAAAGGCTGTGCACTAACCGACTGTGCCAGCCTTGCTCCTGACGTCATTGAGCTCAACCTGAAGTTTTTTGGGAAGCTTGAACACACAAGCTGTTGAGATTCCTCTTCGTATTCAAGTCATGCCTTTTTTTCAGCAACATAAAAATTGCTCAAAAAGGTCACACGGGACAAAACACCATTCATGTTGTTCACATTTTCACGTATACTCCAAGGGTGCAGCTTGCATGTGTGTATTTTTAACAAGGATTTCACAAGGTTATAAAGCTATTTTAAGATTGAAATTTTGGTTAAAAGCTGTTCTCCTCAAGAACTTTCTGTGAATCGATAAAAAAAGGATTGTCCTTTTGGAGTGAACTTCTCCAGTCCTTCAATTTAAAGTACAGGCTGAAGTGGCCCCTGAGGGGTTTGCCTCTTGATGTGAATAGATACTTTAATTTCCGACCACTTACCCGTGGGTAATCTGTTAACTGCGTGTATAAATAGAGAGGTGTGGGTTATAAAATTCTTTTAAAATCTACCGGTAATGGTTGAGTATTTAACAGTAATTGGTAATATGACTGAGCATTAAATACACTACATATACTACACACCACTTGTGTCTCACTCAACGGTTTTTCTTGCTTCACAGAGAGGACAGCGGACCCACCACTCTCCAAGTGTGTCATCTCATGGAGCCAGGCCCTCCTCAGGATCTTAAAGCACACTGGTCTCAAACGAATTGTGAGATGAAATTGACTGTTGTGCAGAAGAAGATACCTTAGTATCCTTTGTCATTGGTCTAAAAAAAGGCATTACATTAATGGCCGTTGGTTACAGATTATGTGGCTTACTTGGAAGTGATTTGGTCATACAGTTGCTTTAAGACTGATTTCTTGATTACAAAATGACCGTAATCATTGATTTTGCCTCTATGGGAAAGACGCACAATAATTCAAACTTGTTGTGTGCTATTAACAGAACAATAATTATTGGATTTTAAACAGAGGTAGTTGTTTTAAACTTTTTTCTGTGCTGGAAAAGATGGTTAAAACCATTCAGTCAAAATAGAAGTGAAGCACAAAAATTTAAAGGTTTATGACTTGGTGAAGAAAGTAGCTTTTGCCTCAAGGCCATTATGGTTGGGTGTAAAAACATCTTTAAAATGAAGTGCAGTTTTCACTATTCATTGATAGGTAGAAGGGTTTTCAATCCAGTGTCCAAAGTAATTATGCCATTTTGATTTTTACTCTTAATTGTTGGCTTTGAAAAGTTGTGCCTCTTTTTCAGCTAATGGAAGTGAGGAGCCACCAAAACCAATTACTGTACAACTTGCACAATATCCTTTCTTCTCTTTGAGCGAGTAGCGTGCGATTGTGTGAAATTCTGATTGGTTCTTTTTGGCGCTGCATTGCTATGTTGCAATTGGCAAGATTGATTACGTTGGGTCCTGGTTTTACAATACTCAATGGAAAACCATGCTGTAGTTAGAAAAAGAAAGTGCTGTTTTCAGCCCTTATGGTGTAAAAAATATTGAAATGGCTCATGATTTGGGAAGTGTAGTACTCAACTCTCATGAAGCAAAGTCTGCAAATTTATTATGGGCTGGTTTCTTCAATTTTATGGAAATGTCAATGATCGTGTCGGAATGACTGAAAATCCGAAAGAAAAGGTATCTAGTAATGCCTCGTTCACACCAAACCTTAACCATGTTTTAACCCAATGACTTCCCTGGGGTTCCCCATTGATGAGTAAAATCGTCTGGCTTTAGACAGAGTAAAATACTAAGTCTGGCCGGTTTAGGCCGGTTTGGACGTCAAAGGGTTAAACATGTTAAGTTAAACACGCTTTTAAAGTGTTTTCCTTTTAAACCATGTACCGGAGTATATTGATATTTGTTCTCTACAAACTTAGCACAGATCAAAGAATGTATTGCAATTTACCTGAATCTCTTGTAAAAGCCAGTCCTTCATTTTTCTATGACTGATTTTCATTTTGTGAAACCCAGTTAAATTAAACATGTCTTGTTGGTGTGAATGGGGTATCTGCTGGAAACATTTACACAGTTTTTCAGTTGTAAAACTCTCATAATAATGCTGTACCATGCAATTTTTTGTTTATTTTTCTTTTCATGTATTTTTCCCCCAAAACTACGCTTATCGACTTCATTCCTGTTTTTGTGGGAGTTTGTTAAAGAATTTTCCTCAAAATTGATATTTGCAGTTTGATCATACAATGTGATGTATGTTGTTTTGCATCTGGGAAATCTTTTCTTGTGTATTTCGACTCAGTTGCTGAAATTCATTGATCTTTTGGAAACAGTTTCTCCAAGTAGTTACTGAGAGAGATTAGATAAAGTAGTATCAACTGAGTTGATGAAAATAAAATTGCCCCTGGTCAGAATACATTTAAAAGTTGATGTTTGTGACAATTTGTTTTGGCTTTGGTCATAGGTTTTTCGTTGTTTTCCACTTGGAAAATCTTTAAAATAACGTTTGCAGAGATGTACTTATTTGAAAGCATTGTCTAAAGAATGTCAGCCGTTTTCGTGGTTAAAACACAAGTAGTGTGACATTTAACTCTAATTACATAGTCCTTAGATTAGGTACTTACCAGAGTGTTACACATGTCCACGTGGGTATGTTTGCAGGTCATTATGCATATTCACGTAACATTAAAAGTGTCACCCTGGCAGACTATAAGCGTTAAGAGCGATTTTCATTTGAGTGTTGAAAGTAATTACAAAATTATGTTAGTTAGGTATTGTACAACTGCTCCTACTGGAACATTCTTTTCCAATCCACAATACAGACAAAACAGAGTGCAATTTGCTCTCAAGCATTTTTTAAATAATTTATATGAAGTTATTTTTGTATGATTGTATACCAGTCCCAACATTTTGATTTCAATTTTTAAGAATATTTACTTGTGTGAGGACACTGCAACTCAAATTATTGTGTTGAGGGCATGAGCACTAGTATGTGTTTTCCCACGCTCGGAGTCGGCTGCTTTGCATTGTGATTGGCTTGTTTGATTTTCTTATAAAGAAACTATGTCATGCATTCAACGTGCTTTTGCTAGTTGGTCAGAAAGCTTTTGAAAATGTTGGCCCAATTTTTCTAAATAAAATTGTTTCTAAGAGTTGTAGCAGCTTATTAGAGATGTTTAGCATAAAGCCACGATGTATGTAAATGATCTGTTATTAGTGGACTTAGTGGAAATACCCAGGGGATTAGGGGAAAAATGAGAGAGAGTGAGGTGAGCTTTATATTTTTGAAGACAAAATGTCGAGCAAATATCAAAAGTTGGATGTCAAAAACAATGAAACTAAAATCAACCAATTCTTCATACACCGTTTTTTTTAAGTTGCACTTAGTTATGGGGAAAAACCTCTTCGTTTTTTTTTTCTTTTGCCAAAGTTCCAGCAGGTTTTCGATAGCTTGGCTTTCCAGTGTTTTTTTAAATTCTGAACGTGCGGCTCGAAAAATTACTTGCAAAACACGACATATTGCAAACACGATATATGCTCGAATAACTTCCTTTGAAATACAAACAGATCCCTTGGGTATTTCCACTAAGTCCACTAATAACAGATCATTTACATCGTGGCCTTATGCTAAACATCTCTATTTCATCTGTTTTGAAATGCGTTCATCTTCTGAAAGTTTGTGGATTTTTTTTAGTTCGAAAAACACAGGGGCTTTAAAGCTTCCCTCTGTGCAGTGAGAATGTGCGATTAGCTCGATTGTAGTAATGACTGAAACACAAAATGTGTGATGAGCCCCATGCCAATTAGTGCCAGTCAGTGTCTATTGATCATGTGCCCCAGCTGCCATAACCCGAATGCATTAATGGCGGCCAAAAAATTATTTTGTCTTTGTGCTAATTACACCAACTAGCCTCGATCTAAAGTAACATTTCTTTTGTATTTTGTCCGTTCTAACGAGGCTAGTGAGTCTAATTAGCACAAAGACAAAAGAATATTTTTTTGGTCGCCATTTATGCATTCGGTCTATAAACCTGTTTTGGTCTTAAACCACTCGATTGAAAACCGCTCTAAAGCTGTTAGTTTAATTTGGATAGTATTCAGAAAAATGCAGTGTTGCAATTTGCTGCCACTGTAAGCATTTTTAGTCACTACTCGATTTCCTAAAAACACTTGAGTATCAGTGGTTTGCAAGGAGCCTATAGGCTACTCGGAGTTTATAAAGTCATTTGACATACTGACTTTCTTATGAAACTGGTATTGTCTTCAGATTAAGAACTACATGTATTGGTGTATAAAATAATAATTATTGTTTTACTTAAAAATTTATTGTATCTAAATTAAAGTGAATTTAAAACGGCAATTTCTGACTGTATTTGTTGGTTAACCTGCATCAGTGAATCAAATATCTATTGGCAAATGGAAAAGTGAAGCCTGTATTTGGTTTAGGTTTAGAACTAAGCACAGCTACTAACTCCTACTTACACGACATTATTTTGGCTAAGGACATAGATGCCAACATCCTGAACAATATGAAAAATGATTTCTCATTGCTTTTTAAGGTCAGATGAATTATTGTTGTTTTTTTTTTTATATTACTGTAGCCTACATAACTTTTTAGCACTGTCAAAAGGAGATTTTAAAGGAAAGTAAGAATAAGTGTTGGGCAAAATTTAATAACAATCATGGAATTGAGGCACAGCCTCACTCCTGACCTTGTAATCAGACAAGAAGAGGTATTTGACAAGATGAGAAAAGAGAAAGTTTGGTTTGAGCCAGAATGCCTATTTTTTAGTCAGTCACATTTCTGCTGCAAGTGTAAGAGGTAGACAACACAAAGATTTAAGTACTAAGATTCTGTCTTGCTGGCCCATTCAGTTGTTTTCACTGCGATTTGCTTTTCAACCTTCTCAACAAACTTGATAACATCGTTGGCAAACAGGTCTGGCTCCTCAAAGGCAGCAAAATGTCCTCCACGAGGCATCTCAGAAAACTGTACTATGTCAAGAAATATTTTGTGAGCAAAAGCTTCAGGCAATGGGAATCCCTCATGAGGAAAATCGGCAAGTCCTGTGGGAACTGTGATGGGAATCCTAGGAAAATGAATGACCACCAAAATACAGTTGAATAAAAAAATATAGCGAAAAGAAATAGAGAACATGCCCATTGGATTCAGAGGTAGCTATTCAGGGCTAACTTTCTTAAAGTATAGCCATTGTTTAATTTACGATGTATAACAAGTGTGGCAGTGGGAACTCAATCTCTCTTTGCTTAAATGTTCACTATCACGAAAAAAGTCAGACCATG
The DNA here is from genome assembly GCA_949126865.1 of Montipora capitata. Classification (NCBI taxonomy): domain Eukaryota; kingdom Metazoa; phylum Cnidaria; class Anthozoa; order Scleractinia; family Acroporidae; genus Montipora; species Montipora capitata. The sequence continues at coordinate 41,812,029 of OX421453.1, read as the reverse complement.
GTCCTTGATCAAACTGTACAACAAAATGCATGAACTGAATGTAAAAGTTATAGTCCATACATTAAGTACATACTGATTCAAATCCTTAGTTTGGAAAAAAAATGTACATGTACAGGCACATGTATGTATGTATTAATGAAAGAATGCAGGCTGTCTTTATGTATTAAGATGAACTTAATACCAACACCTAATGGCCAAATCACAGCTAAAAAAAGTCTTATTTGCTTCAAATTATGACTTGATATCACAGCCTAATTTTTCACAGCAACTAGAACATGTTCCTACAAAGTTAAAAAGCACTTCACAAACCTTGCCACCTTCTGAACATTTGGACTGTGCATAGCTTCATAATAAAGTCTGATTGAAGAGGTTATAGAATGAGTTACCCAGTAGATCATTAAGTTTGTTAACAGATCATCTTTGGAAAAGCAAGATTCCAGACACATCACAGTATCAGTGGTCTGACAGCCACTCCCCATAGCAAATTTCTCTAAAAGGTATGCCGCAAGACCAGCTGGTGAGTCATTGAGAGCTAAGCCCACAGAGTGTGGCCGAGTTGCTGGAAATTAAGAAATAATGTTATACTGCTGCACTTGTCCTTTTTAGAAACTTCTAAAATAAAATAAAAATTAACATAGGATGCAAACATGAAGGTCTTATTTTGTTGGCAAAGCTGTAGTGACTTTGACAGCTTACCGGTAAATTCAACATCTATCTGAAAGCTGGCCTGGCACAGTGGTGAAAGGCAGCATGCACCAATGTGGCCATTGCATGATTTCTGGAATCAAGTTCTTTTGTGGGCTAAGATTGTTGGTCCTTTAAGGTACAGTCTTGCCATAATCTGATTTTCTTTTTTAACTTTGCCTGATGCTGCAATATTCTACCAACGTATCCAAATAAAACTCACTTTTTGAACCACAAGCCACTTTGCCTAAAGACCCTATTTTATATCTGATATGAGGAAACCACTGTGCATACCTTGTAAGTGGAAATATCCTGATTCAGCCAACAACTTGTAAAAATAATCTTTGATTGGGAAAATCTTCTTCTGCTCTCTCTCAGCAAAGAACAACTTTGCTTGTATGTACTCAAATGGCGAATATA
>OX421453.1:41800925-41805925 GCA_949126865.1 Montipora capitata | reverse complement strand
CTGTGAAAAGATGCATTTTGAGATTTTAGATCACTGCAGATACTATCGGTCACTCTCTTTGTAATTAGCTATAGTGGGTTATAGTCCCACAGAATTTTATGAACAAGGGCTGGAAAAAAGAATCTTACCTTGGATTCATAATTGCCAATGCACTAGTTATTGCACTACCCCAGTCCCCTCCCTGAAGGTAATAAGAGTCATAACCAAGGCGATTCATAAGTTTGCTAAAAACCCTTGCTGCAGCAAATGAATCAAAACCAGGTTTGTGAGGCTCTTCTGACAAACCATATCCTGGAATGGAAGGGCAGATAATTGAAAATGCATATTCGTCTGTTGATGCTGATATTAACTTTGGGATGACTTGATAGAATTCGTAAAAGGATCCTGGCCAGCCGTGTACCATCATGATGGCGAGTTCTCGCTGGCCTTCTCTGAGTTCAGCTTTATAATGCACAAAATGGACCTCGATTCCGCTTATATTAGTCTTGTAATGGGGATAGGTGTTTATAAAAGCCTCCTGTTTGCGCCAATCAAAGTCTGTCTTCCAATACTCAACTACAGCCTTCATGTAACCTGGGTCAATGCCATATTCCCATTCGACGCCTTCAAGATTCTCGAAGAAGTTGGTTTTAGACAACCTCTCCTTGAGATCGACAAGGATTTCGTCGGACAAACTCACGTACATTCGGTTTATAGAAGTGTCGTCTTTGTGATCAGTTAGCTGACCCCTTCCCCACCACTGTTGCTCATCCAGTCGAGGAGTTTCAGGAATTTGATAAAGATACCGACCAAGTAACATGGGAAATACTACAATAGAAACACTTACAATTACGACAAAAACAGCACAGAATGTCTTGCAGCCCATTTTGATGCACACCAAGCAGAATAGGCCTTTTGCAACTAACGATCACATGGTACAAAATCTGCCATGCTGGAGGGCAAGCTCATTAATTATTATTCTCCCACTGGGACATTAAAACAAAGAGATCTTGACTTGCCTTTGTTTTAATGTCCCAGTGGGAGAATAATAATGAGCTTGCCCTCTTGTACCACGTGAGCGTATTCTGCACCCAGACGCCAGGATATGCGAGTGTGACAAGAGGAAAAAGGCCTGGGCTTAAGGAAATGTCACGCAACCTTACTCTTTTAAGAACAAATAAAATTTTCGTTAAATTGACTGTTTGCTACCGTTTACTTAAAAATAATACCTTTTTTCACTTTCTATGATGTAGAAAATTTCACATGCCGTCGTACATGCCGTCATTTCACTCGTTTTTGATCTACGTGATTGAGACGTCCTGTGGCCTCTACTTCCGGTTACTGTCACGGTCAGAAAAGGCACGTTTAAACAAGAATTATTTTCAAAGGATTTTCGCTTTGACTCCAAAAAGAAGTAAAGAAGGGTTCTTGGTGTGTAGACTTGGGAGGTTTTTTTGGAATTTCTCACCAAATCATTAGATGTGCGATTAAATTCCTATCAAAAGCAAAACCCACGTGTACGTGACCGAAATGGACCAAAAATTCAAAACAAGGAAACTTGTTTAATTAAGATTTATGTCTTCTGGATAGGAAAGTGTTGAAGTGTTAATAAAGTAGAAGAAGAAGCAGAAGTCGACCGAAAACTTTTCTGTTTTTTTTGCCTTGGGATTTACTTATTTGTTTATTATTGCAGTTTTGTGAATCAACCAAATATTAGGATATGCGACAAAGTGTTGTTTCCACGTGGACAATACAAAGTGTTTTTGTTTTTACGTGACAGTGACCGTGCCATACGACATGTTCCCGTTGAACAATGTACAAACCTTGGGAAACCTTCGCGATTTTCTCAGTTCCGAGGAGGAAGAACTGGATAAGGCTCATCGCAGCTTTCTCTGTCGAAAACTCGTGTTGTTCTTGAATCAAAGCATGACTTTATTCGCAATTTCTGAGGTCTTTCACGGAACAGAAGCGGGGGGTTTCGATGTAGTTTAAGGCATCAGCAGACGTTTAGCTTGCAAGGTCCTTTTTCTGCTCGAGAAATGCCAGCCGTTTTCGTGTTTAAAACACAAGTAATGTGACATTTAACTCTAATTACATAATCCTTAGATTAGGTACTTACCAGAGTGTTACACATGTCCACGTGGGTATGTTTGCAGGTCCTTATGCATATTCACGTAACATTAAAAGTGTCACCCTGGCAGACTATAAGCGTTAAGAGCGATTTTCATTTGAGTGTTGAAAGTAATTACAAAATTATGTTAGTTAGGTATTGTACAACTGCTCCTACTAGAACATTCTGTGCCAATCCACAATACAGACAAAACAGAGTGCAATTTGCTCTCAAGCATTTTTTAAATAATTTATATGAAGTTATTTTTGTATGATTGTATACCAGTCCCAACATTTTGATTTCAATTTTTAAGAATATTTACTTGTGTGAGGACACTGCAACTCAAATTATCGTGTTGAGAGCATGAGCACTAGTATGTGTTTTCCCACGCTTGGCGTCAGCTGCTTTCCATTGTGATTGGCTCGTTTGATTGTCTTATAAAGGAACTATGTCATGCATTCAACGTGCTTGTGCTAGTTGGTCAGAAAGCTTTTGAAAATGTTGGCCTGATTTTTCTTAATTGTTTCTAAGAGTTGTAGCATCTTATTTCATCTGTTTTGAGTTGCGTTCATCTTCTGAAAGTCTGTGGAATTTTTTTTAGTTCGAAAAACAAAGGGGCTTTAAAGCTTCCCTCTGTGCATGAGAATGTGCGATTAGCTCGATGGTAGCAATGACTGAAACGCAAAATGTGTGATGAGCCCCATGCCAATTAGTGCCAGTCAGTGTCTATTGATCATGTGCCCCAGCTGCCATATAGCCCGAATGCATTAATGGTGTCCAAAAAAATATTTTGTCTTTGTGCTAATTACACCAACTAGCCTCGATCTAAAGTAACATTTCTTTTGTATTTTGCCCGTTCTAACGAGGCTAGTGGGTCTAATTAGCACAAAGACAAAAGAATATTTTTTGGTCGCCATTTATGCATTCCGTCTATAAACCTGTTTTGGTCTTAAACCACTCGATTGAAAACCGCTCTAAAGCTGTTAGTTTAATTTGGATAGTATTCAGAAAAATGCAGTGTTGCAATTTGCTGCCACTGTAAGCATTTTTAGTCACTACTCGATTTCCAAAAACACTTGAGTATCAGTGGTTTGCAAGGAGCCTATAGGCTACTCGGAGTTTATAAAGTCATTTGACATACTGACTTTCTTATGAAACTGGTATTGTCTTCAGATTAAGAACTACATGTATTGGTGTATAAAATAATAATTATTGTTTTACTTAAAAATTTATTGTATCTAAATTAAAGTGAATTTAAAACGGCAATTTCTGACTGTATTTGTTGGTTAACCTGCATCAGTGAATCAAATATCTATTGGCAAATGGAAAAGTGAAGCCTGTATTTGGTTTAGGTTTAGAACTAAGCACAGCTACTAACTACTACTTACACGACATTATTTTGGCTAAGGACATAGATGCCAACATCCTGAACAATATGAAAAATGATTTCTCATTGCTTTTTAAGGTCAGATGAATTATTGTTTTTTTATTTTACTGTAGCCAACATAACTTTTGCACTGTCAAAAGCAGATTTTAAAGGAAAGTAAGAATAAGTGTTAGGCAAAATTTAATAACAATCATGGAATTGAGGCACAATCTCACTCCTGACCTTGACATCAGACAAGAAGAGGTATTTGACAAAATGAGAAAAGAGAAAGTTTGGTTTGACCCAGAATGCCTATTTCTAGTCAGTCACATTTTTGCTGCAAGTAGACAACACAAAGATTTAAGTACTAAGATTCTGTCTTGCTGGCCCATTCAGTTGTTTTCACTGCAATTTGCTTTTCAACCTTCTCAACAAACTTGATAACATCGTTGGCAAACAGCTCTGGCTCCTCAAAGGCAGCAAAATGTCCTCCACGAGGCATCTCAGAAAACTGTACTATGTCAAGAAATCTTTTGTGAACCAAAGGTTCAGGCAACGGGAATAACTCATGAGGAAAATCAGCAAGTCCTGTGGGAACTGTGATGGGAATCCTAGGAAAATGAATGACCAACAAAATACAGTTGAATAAAAAAATATAGCGAAAAAAAATAAAGAACATGCCCATTGGATTCAGAGGTAGCTATTCAGGGCTAACTTTCTTAAAGCATAGCCATTGTTTAATTTACGATGTATAACAAGTGTGGCAGTGGGAACTCAATCTCTCTTTGCTTAAATGTTCACTATCAAGAAAAAAAGTCAGACCATGGTCCTTGATCAAACTGTACAACAAAATGCATGAACTGAATTTAAAAGTTACAGTCCATACATTAAGTACATACTGATTCAAATCCTTAGTTTGGGAAAAAAAGTGTACATGTATGTACGTATGTATTAATAAAAGAATGCAGGCTGTCTTTATGTATTAAGATGAACTTAATACCAACACCTAATGGCCAAATCACAGCTAAAAAATATCTTATTTGCTTCAAATTATGACTTGATATCACGTACAGCATAATTATTCACAGCAACTAGAACATGTTCCTACAAAGTTAAAAAGCACTTCACAAACCTTGCCACCCTCTGAACATTGGGACTGTGCATAGCTTCATAATAAAGTCTGATTGAAGAGGTTATAGAATGAGTTACCCAGTAGATCATTATGTTTGTTAACAGATCATCTTTGGAAAAGCAAGATTCCAGACACATCACAGTATCAGTGGTCTGACAGCCGCTCCACATAGCAAATTTCTCTAATAGGTATGCCGCAAGACCAGCTGGTGAGTCATTTAGAGCTAAGCCCACAGAGTGTGGCCGAGTTGCTAGAAATAAATACATTCATTCATTTATCAGATTTCTTTCAAAAACACAGGACCTGAATAACCAACAAACACTGTCCTTACATGTAAATATCTCACTAAAGACTGTAAAGTTGTCTTGTAGATTACAATAATGTTATACTGCTGCACTTGTCCCTTCTAGAAA
>OX421453.1:41773425-41790925 GCA_949126865.1 Montipora capitata | reverse complement strand
ATCCTGGAATGGAAGGGCAGATAATTGAAAATGCATATTCGTCTGTTGATGCTGATATTAACTTTGGGATGACTTGATAGAATTCGTAAAAGGATCCTGGCCAGCCGTGTACCATCATGATGGCGAGTTCTCGCTGGCCTTCTCTGAGTTCAGCTTTATAATACACAAAATGGACCTCGATTCCGCTTATATTAGTCTTGTAATGGGGATAGGTGTTTATAAAAGCCTCCTGTTTGCGCCAATCAAAGTCTGTCTTCCAATACTCAACTACAGCCTTCATGTAACCTGGGTCAATGCCATATTCCCATTCGACGCCTTCAAGATTCTCGAAGAAGTTGGTTGTAGACAACCTCTCCTTGAGATCGACAAGGATTTCGTCGGACAAACTCACGTACATTCGGTTTACAGAAGTGTCGTCTTTGTGATCAGTTAGCTGACCCCTTCCCCACCACTGTTGCTCATCCAGTCGAGGAGTTTCAGGAATTTGATAAAGATATCGACCAAGTAACATGGGAAATACTACAATAGAAACACTTACAATTACAACAAAAACAGCACAGAATGTCTTGCAGCCCATTTTGATGCACACCAAGCAGGATTAGAGTGTCGAGCGTATTATTCTGCACCAAGGCGCAAGGATATGCGAGTGTGACTAGAGGAAAAAGGGCCTGGGTCTTAAGGACATGTCACGCAATCTTATTGTAAATGTAAATGTAAATGTGCGCTTAGTTGACCGCTCCCTACAAGGGCTTTTCACAGTCAACCGGCTCAACGGGATCGGACCGAATGCATGTGAAGGCGCCCATGGCTGCCGCCATACGATCCATGTGTGATCCCGGAGCACCGCAAACCCAGCCAGATGTAATTGACCGGGAGTCGATTTTTCTGAGGGAGGAAAACCGGAGTACCCGGAGAAAAACCCTCGGAGTCAGGTTGAGATCGACTGAAACTCAGCCCACATACGACCCGAGGCCAGAATTGAACCTGGGTCACAGAGGTGGGAGGCACGATTGATGACCACTAAACCACCCTGACTCTTATTCTTTTAAGAACAAATCAAATTTTCGTTAAATTGACTTTTTGCTGCCATTTACTTAAGAATAATACCTTTTTCACTTTCTATGATGTAGAAAATTTCACATGCCGTCATGCCTGCCGTCATTTCATTTGTTTTTTATCTACGTGATTGAGAAGACCAGTGGCCTCTACTTTCGGTTACTGTCACGGTCAGAAAAGGCACTTTTAAAGACGAATTTAATATTTTCAAAGGATTTTCGCTTTTACTCCAAAAGGGAGTAAAGAAGGGTTCTTGGTGTGTAGACAAGGGAGATTTTTTTGGAATTGCTCACCAAATCATTAGATGTGCGATTAAATTTCTATCAAAAGCAAAACCCACGTGTACGTGACCGAAAATGGACCAAAAATTCAAAAGAAGGAAACTTGTTTAAGATTTATGTCTTCTGGATAGGAAAGTGTTGAAGGGTAATAAAGTAGATGAAGAAGTAGGAGTCGACCGAATACTTTTTTTTTTTATGCCTTGGGATTTACTTATCTGTTTATTGTTGTAGTTTTGTGAACCAACCAAATATTGGGACATGTGACAAAAGTGTTGTTTCCACGTGGACAATACAAAGTGTTTGTGTGTTTACGTGACTGTGACCGTGCCATACAACATGTTCGCGTTGAACAATGTACAAACCTTAGGAAACCTTCGCGATTTTCTCATTTCCGAGGAGGAAGAACTGGATAAGGCTCATCGCAGCTTTCTCTGTCGAAAACTCGTGTTGTTCTCGAATCAAAGCATGACTTTATTCGCAATTTCTGAGGTCTTTTATATGGAACAGAAGCAGGGGATTTCGATGTAGTTTAAGGCATCAGCAGACGTTTAGCTTGCAAGGTCCTTTTGCGTGATTTTCTGCTCGAGAAATGGAAGCAAAAGCAGTCTCAGCGGACAATGTCCTCAAGACATTTCTTGCCGGAGGTAAGTATTATTCTTTATATTCTTTTCTTCTCGAATCGAAAAGATGTCACGAGTTTATAAGGGACATCGCCATGGGGAATGCATGCACCAAGGCAAAATGTACACCATGGGTACTTCTTGCAAAAAACTTTCGTCAATAATTTGACAAGCAAATGAATTATTATTTTCTCGTTTGCTAAAGCGAATATATAATCTCAGTTTTAGAGTGTAGTTTTCGTGGTCTGCTTGATGAGGCTACCGTTCATCTGTTTTTCTCTGAACAAAAGACGAATATAAAAACTAAGCTTACGTACACGGTATCACGATTCCGCGAAGGATTCCACGTTTAATGACCGTTTTCCATTTGCAGGGGTTTCAACTTGCTGTGCTAAGACATCAACAGCTCCCTTGGAAAGACTGAAAATACTTTTTCAAGCTCAGAACGTGCACTACAAAAACATGGGTGAGTGTCTGCCCACTCTATTATTGAAACCTAGGCGGTTTGTTTGTAGGACATATGAGAACTGATCTAATAATATTTTATATAAATGCGATCGTTTATTCCAATTTCACGGAACATCGTTGATCACAGAACCAGCCGTCACGTACGCTAACCTTAAATTCCACGTCATTGGCTCATTTAATCACATTGTTTCATTTATCTTATTTTTTTGTTCAGGTGTTCTACATGCTCTAAGAACCATTTATCACAAAGAGGGCGCTTTGGGTTACTACAAAGGTATGAATATTAAAAATTGTTCCCTTTGATTTTGGTTGGGTGAATACATGTAAAATTATATCGAAAATAATGGGGACAATGGTTTGTCTTCTCTGGTGAGAAAACGTAGTTCCAACCGATGTGATTGTAAGTGGGTCTGGTGTCAATAGGCTTGCTTTACGAAGCCAAAGAAAAATTGATTTGTGAGAAATTTCTCAAGGGTATTGATTCACTAATTAAATTATGCACATCACATTTTTTTAGCAATATAATGTTTCAGTGGTGTGAAGCATTAGTCTCTGTTAATTAATGATTTATTATTTTGCTCCCCTCATCCCTCCCCTTAGTGTCTTCTGATCTAACCTTCCCATCTCTTCCTAGTATCCCTTGTAGACAGTGGTTAGAAAAAGAAGTAAGTTTGCACCCCATGGTGTAAGGTGACAACAAGAGAACCTTGCTGAATCAATACTAATGAAAGGTGTGTGCATATAATGACATATTAACTTCGTTTTGGTTGTAATTTTCAGGGAATGGTGCCCTCATGTTGCGAGTGTTTCCTTATGGTGCTCTACAGTTTGTTTCCTATGAACAATACAAGAAGGTGACTACTATAACTTTCATAATTAGAATTTCACTGCACCTTGAGATTTCTTCTGTTGCACGTTTCGGCTTGACATGGCTCCCAGTGTGTGTGAAAAGGTTGCTCATTGACTTGTAGCTTGTGCTTCATGTATTAATAATTATTATGCCCCATCCTGATGAACAAAACCTGCATTTACAAGCCCATATGTATTGTTGGGAAAATAAATATCTCCAAAGGCTATCAGAACGGAGAAATTTTCCAAAATTTTCCCAAAATAATTTTTCTGTTGGTCAAATCACCATTAATATTAATTGTGGGATCATCCTCTTGCATTATTTATTGTGACCACCACTAGGGCCTTGTCACAAGTGTTGATTTCTCGTAACTGCATTCTTAAAGTACAAAATGGGAAACTAAATCTTGCTATCATTTCTCAAAGTCTTGTTAAACTTGATCCCCTTGCATTTAGGCTCTGACTCCACTTTGTGATAATTGTGCTGCAAGCAAGCTTATTTCTGGATCTCTTGCAGGTAATACAGTATAAACAATAATAATTTATTGTTATTAGTATGTGTAATGAAATACAAATAACTTCGTGCATGTTTTGTCAAAATTCTGATAGGTTCCTGAGCCGTTAGTCCTCTACAATTTAGCTGTTTAAGAACTGGCAAACACGTGGCTGTGGACAGAATAACATGAACATTGTGAAATTATAAATTTACGCTGAAATTTCATGTAAAAATGAAGAGTCATTGTCATCCATGCTATTAAAACTGTAAAGTTCTACTGTGTAATAGTATTCAAGAGAAAAGCCTGATGTAAATTAATAATGACAGCCCAGTTTTAATAGAGACAGCATGGTTTAGTTGTTAAGATCTCTAGATTTGCATGCAATTGCCCCAGGTTAGAGTCATTGCTCTGACTACCAATTGGATTTGTCTTCAAATATCCTGAATTCAAGTGGAGGACTGATGAGTCAGCTTTGTAGCTAATTGCACCAATTCACTTACAACATTCTGATCTGTTTCCTTTATACATATGGATTAGGTATGACAGCCTGTACATTCACCTATCCTTTGGATGTAGTGCGTTCACGTCTGGCATTCCAAGTGGCAGATGAGAAAATCTACTGTGGTGTTTGTCATGCTATCCGTCAGATCTTTGTGACAGAGGGAGGATTCTGTGCTCTTTACAAAGGGTATGGAGCAACAACAGTCTCCATGATACCTGCTGTGGGTAAGAGCATTAGTAAATAATTTGTTGGTTTGGTCTGGCAGATTCTTCTTTGTTTTATTATTAACTAGTTCGAAAAATCATGTTTAAATCAAGCTTCAATAATAATAGTAATTATTATTATTCAAATAATTTATTGATGACTTCAAAATCAATGCCAGTTAAGAATTAGTCATAAATCTTTTCAAGTGATTCACCAGTACTTCAGAGTCTAACTCTGTCAACGTTTTCCTTTTAAACTACCTTTCAATTGGTACTTTAGTTCTCTGGGAGCTATGATTTTGTAGCAATAATAGTAGTGTAATGATGCTTGACTTGGTGTTCAGCAGTTTGAATGCTGGCTCTGTTACCAGTACCTTCTTCTCCCCCTGAAAAAAGAAAGTATACCCTACCTTGTCTTTCTTGAGGCCTTCCAAGGAGGGCAGAAGTGTCATCTCTTTGCATCTTTTTCAACAAATCTTGTCATTTCTGCTTGTTCCCAATTGTCTCAGACTTGCTACAAATTACTCTGTTTTTCTTAATATTTAAGTAACTTTATGTCATCGCCCGCTGACAACAAATTTTTTTGTCACACAATCAAATTCAAAACAATCACTCAAAAGCCGGTGGAAAGAAGGGTCTATAAGTCGCCAAACCATGCAATATGCAGCTTAGGATAAGCTCCAGCCACATCAGCCCTGTATATATGTGTGACTTAACTAAAAATAATCTCCCTTGGCATTTTCCCCAGGGTTTGGGTTCTTGGCATATGAAACCTTCAAAGAAGCCATCCTTGCAACAAAAGGCAAATTGTCCAAGTGTAACAAGGAGACAGGCGAAACAGTTCTGTCACCCCTGGGAGGGTTGGTGTGTGGTGCATTGGCTGGAGCAACATCACAGACAGTGGCGTAAGTTTTATACTTGTTTCAACTACTTGTACCAATAATGATAAGTGATCGAGGTATGATGTAAGCAAGTAGATAATCATGTAGCATGCCCCCATATCTTTGTTGTTCTAGTTTTAAGAACATTATGATTTTTCTTTTGCAGGTATCCTTTAGATGTTGTAAGAAGAAGAATGCAGCTTGCAGGGGTAGTGATTGATGGCTACAAATACAGGTAGCACTTTATGAGGTTTTTTCTTTACCAATTTCTTTTTGCGTCATGTTCTGTCTTGTTATTAAATTGAGTCAACTTGTCTTCTCTTGTGTCTTGTCAGGGGCTGTATCACCACTTTCATCACGGTGTACATGGAGGATGGTGTAAGAAAAGGACTGTATCGAGGACTCTCAATCAACTATTTGAGAGTGGTGCCACAAGTAGCTGTCATGTTCAGTGTTTATGAGGTCACCAAGCAGCTCTTAAATGATGGCAAACTCAAAGGAAGGAGTGAGTAAGTCTTGATTCAAAGACTGGAAAAGATGACAAACAACAACAAGTCCATTATTCAAGTGATGGAAGGAAAAATAGCAACAAATGACTCAAAGCAGGAGCTCCCCGCTTAAAAAACTCAAAATGAGTTTTTGGCCACGGAGCAAAATGTTGGTTGTGGCTATATTAGGGATTCTTCTCCTTTACTGAAGATGATTTGCCATCTATCAATTTCTAGACCAATGCCTATATTGCTTCAAGCCTTTCTGGTGTACTTTTGCTCCAGAAAGGTAACAAACGTGAGGCTTTAATTGGAGCTGATCATTTTATTCATTGGTTTTTAGTAATGCAATAATGCAATAATTATTATTATAAAGCGGAATATTTCCTTTGGTTCCGAAGGATTTGTCAATGATCCTTTTGTACAAAAGACCCTTTTTGAAAGATCATTTTGTGTAAAAGTATATAAATATAAAAGGAAAGTAGCATTTTATGATCAATGCTATGCAGATGTACTAGTTACCTTTATTGTCTGTTAAATCTGCTTATAACTTAATTTGGGAAAAAAAACTGGAATTGAATACCTTTTTTACTCAAAAAAACATTAAAATTGCAGTTGGGGATGGATATAGTAAGAACCGTTGTTTTTTGGTTACTCTAAACCCATGAAATGGGAGATTTTTGGTCAAAACGCCTTGCGTAAGTTACTGTTAACGTTGTATTTAATGTTACAAAAAAGTCAGCGTCAGACCCCATTTATTTCTTGCTATTGTAGCGACTGTACCCCCCTTAGGAAAAGCTTGTGTACCAGTCCCGCGCAAAGTTAGTGTTGATGTTGGATTAAAACAGAAAGAAACTACTCGTCGCTGTGTTGTATTAAGGCTCGTTACTGGTATTTTTGGTCGAGATATGGAACCATCACACTATCTTTGCTCTCTTTGTTTTTTTTTTTTTTTTACATGAAGGTTACAGCTGCTCATTCCAAACTTATTTGAATTAATATTGTCGTTTTACAAGATAGAAATAATTTATTTGTATCGCACTGGCAACAAAATAGTGATTCACTCATTAACTTTAACTGGGGCACTGGAATATTTATTATTTCCTGTAAAGCAGCAATTTTAGCATAAGATCAATAAAGTAAATTATACTTCAAATGCCGTCCTTTTGGGTTCTCAGTTGCTAAATATAGTATTAAATAATCACCCCCCGCCCCACCCCAAAATTGAAACAACTCTATATTGTTGGCAATTGAACACCGTAAGCATTCACAAGTTATTGTTCTACCCTCCTATAGTGCACTGTATAGTACTCCTGACATTTTTTTTTTTTTTTGGGGGGGGGGGGGGGGGGACTCCCCAGTTAGCCATTTTTGCGTTTATCCAGAAAACGGCAAAACTGCATGAACTATCCCAATGCCTACCTGCACATCTCACTTAATACACTGCAAACGCACACTTCTGAAATGAAGAACACCATTTAAAATGTTGCTGTCGAGTTGAGAAGATCTATTTAGCACTCCAATCGCCATCTCTTGGACGCTGATCTAAATCATTCGAGGTCCTGCACTGGTTTGCAGACGATCAAGTAGTTTTGCGCATATTTATTTTTGCGATTTCTTCAGGAAGAAAGTAATAATTATTTTTTTGGAACTATCCGCCAAGCCTCCAAGCACTCCTCCTTCACGCCCTCTTTCTGACCATAGTGGTTTGTGGGATATTGAGAGTTCATATTTTCAGTACCTCGTACGTTCTTGCTTTCTCGAACCATTGCGATACTTACCGTTCTTTGAACGATGCCTGGTACAGCGGGAAAGGTAAGAAATCTGTTTCAGTATAACAGTCTGGTCTGAATCTACAAAAATATTTCATTTTCGATTGGTTACATGTATTCTGTTACAGGTGCACGTTCGCTTTGTCACTGTTTATTTCCTTTCACACTCATGTGGTCTTACCAGTACCTGATCGTAAAATTGCTTATTGTCCGATATTGTGCGCCTCCATCCATTTTCGTTTACTTGGTATCCATCCCTTGTTAAGTTAATTTCTGGAGAAAAAGTCTAGAGCGCGTGGCTAAATATAAATGTATAATTTAAACTGAGTCACGTTTCACAGAACAATGAGGCTTTTCATCCACTGAGAAACTATTTCGGCCCTAGCCCCTTTCCGCTTTATGGAGGGTGTAAACTGTAGGTTTGCCTTTCGCTATTTCGCAATTCCCGTAATATAGTTCATTTGGGGGGCTTATTTGCATTTTAAAACAATGTATATAGCCTGGTCACTGAAGCATGATACAGTCCCAAGGGTAAATAATTTACATTGTTTTTATGTAAAGAATCCCCCAAAGCGTATTGGCATGGTCTTGCATTATGGGAATGGGAAAATATTTTAAAGCTGAAAGAACCCAAACCTTTACTAATGCTATACCCTGGGTGCCAGAGGAATTTTTTTTCAAGGTCGGAGAGAACGCTCAGTGATTTCAAATGCCTCTGGTCGCACAACCCCAGAACCTCATTTTCATGTCATCAAATTGGGAAAGAATTTGTCCTGGTTCGCTGATTGGACATTATGTTTGAGGGAGTTTCTGATTAGACAAATCGAAAAACCAGTTCTCCACAGTTCTTGCGACAAGCAGCGTTGCGTGACTTTGGCCCGACAGGAAAAGGCCAAACTGTTTCAGTGGTCCATGTGCTGCTTCAGTGTCCATTTTAATTGTAGTTAAATTATTTTTCTTATAGATTCGCACATGAGAGCGCTTGTAGATACTCAAGCTCGTTTGAGAGCGGTCAGGGGAATTAACTAAAAAAGTTGACTTGTCAACATTTGTTGCAACTGTGTCTGGGAACCGGAGGGTGTAAAGTACAGGTTGCAAGTTAGGGTTGCAGGTCATTGTTTTACTATAACTGAAACAACCCAAACCCTTACAAAAATGCTAACCTTAGGTTAACATTGTTTTTTAGGCCTAATGTAAGCATTAGTAAAGTTTTGGGTTGTTTCAGCTTTGGTGTTAAATGGTAAGGACAGACAAAAGTTGCTCGCATTTCAAAGTCTTCCATTCTGCAATATAGGTAGTGATCCCTCGCTCTTTGCTAGTACAGTATCCTGTTTTAAACACGTTCAACAACAAAGTTTCACTCTGAGGGAAAAGAAATTTTATCAAATCAATCTTACACACCTAACATCAATTCAATGTCGTTAAAATTGCTCCAAAATTATTAAAGCTGTTGAAATGAATAGCCATCACTGTAATCACCAGTTTTAGGAATGTTTGTAAATGATGCGCTTCATTGCATCCCGTGGGAAGTAGTCTCAGCTTGGCGGCCAAAACTGGTTTGGCGAGAAATCTGAACTCTCTTTGCATGGAAATGAGGTTCTGGGGTCGTGCAACCAGAGGCATTTTTTTTTTCATCCTGGACTGTTGGTTTAGAATCGGTGAGCGTTCTCTTCGACCTTGAAAAAAAATTCCTCTGGCACCCAGGGTACTAATGCTAACATTAGGCCTAAAAAATAATGTATAACCTAAGGTTAACATTTATTTTTTGTAAAGGTTTGGGTTGTTTCAGTTACGGTAAAACAATGAACTGCAACTTGCACTTTACACCATCTGGTCCCCTATAACCCATTGATTCCTAGGAGTGAGACTTAATGCTAGACAGTTTTACTCGTCATTGGCCTGGGGGGGAGAGTGGGGTTAATGAGTTAAAGACAAAGAGGGGAGATGTCTTGGAAAAGAGAAGACATGTCTTTTGTTGTTGTTCAGACACTTGACTAAGCCGCCCATGGAGGAATGATTCCGTACAGGTCCCTACTTTACCATACATGTAACCCTAACCCTAACCCTAACCCATGCATTGTACTATTGTGTGTATACCCAGACATATCTAATGTATACAGTACACGGCTGATTTGTACTTACGGAATAAAGAAAAATGGATTTAATTTCTCTCTCTCTCTCTCTCTGGCTCTCTCTCTCTCTCTCTGGCTCTCTCTTTCTCTCTGGCTCCCCCCAACATCACTCCCACCTTGCTTGTATTTCTTCAACCTGTCCTTATATGCCAGATCCTACTTGCCTTTTTTCTTTCATTTATGTCACCCCTCAGCTTGCCTTGAACTCTGATCCACTGTAAACCTCTTCATTACAAAGGTTGAATTCTGGTCGTCAATTTACAATTAACAGTGATAAGTAATTGTACGTGCATGCTATGCTGAGTACCTATGAAACGTAGGTTATACAGTGTAGGTTAGAGGTCCCTGTTTTACTAGTCTTGAAACAACCCATCCCTTTAGTAATGCCAACCTTAACCCTAACAGGACTATATAAAAAGACCCTGTTTACTGTACATGTAGGTTTAAGGTAACTATAATAGTCTCAGTCCTGTGACTTGCTTTCTCTCTATTCTCTGTGCTGCACACTTATAAGTTCACTGCATGGAAGAGTGTACCATGCTTTCTTCTGATTGGTGCATCCTTTATAATGTAGGTTCAGAGAACTGTATACGCGACCTCGTGTGGGTTAAGAATGAATGATTTAATAAGACTCAATCAAACCTTAAGTACATGTGTCACGCAATGGTACTTGCTCGACGTTCAAATCGATTAATTGAAAACAGAACAAACTAGCGCATATTGTAACATCTTCCCCCTTATAAAAAAGTAAGACGCTAATACGGTACGACAAAAATGGAAAACTACTGATCGTAAAAAATAAGCGAATAATGTCCAAATGTAACGCAAAATGTTTTTTTTTTTTTTTTTTTTTTTGACACACGAAGTCTGCAAATCTTGCTGGCCGCTTAATATCTCGGAGGCTTGTTCTTCGCACTACTGGGCTTGAAGCAGGGGTAGCTGCTGGGCTTATATAGCTATCTGAAGTAGACTGGGACACAGGTTCTGGTCTGTCAGCAGTCGGGTTTTCCTGCGTCGGCTTGAGGTCTTGTCTATTCCTCCGAAACAATTCTCCGTCTGCTTTAACCATATACAATCTATCCGAGAGCTTCTCCACGCAGGTTCCTGCTTTCCATGGCCTTCCTCTTTGTAATGGGGCAAGTCGCACTTCCTGACCGATTTCAAGGTCTGGTAGTACCTTAACGTTCCTGTCGTGATAGATTTTGGCCATTTGGCGTTTCCGCTGTATTTGATGTTGGACTCCTTCTGGGACTTCTGGGTATAATAAGTTGGTGCTAATGGGAACCAATGTCTTGGTTCTTCGTGACATCAGGCGCTGAGCGGGGCTGGTCTGCATCCCTGTGGTTGGAGTGTTGCGGTAGTCCAGTAGACTAAGCCAAAGATCTTTATTGTCTCGCTGGGCTTTCTTGAACAAGCTCTTCACGACTTTTACGGCTGACTCTGCCTTTCCATTGGACTTGGGATGGTACGGGGAGGATGTCACATGCTGAAACTCCCACTGTGTGGCGAACTTCGAAAACTCTCCACTCACAAACTGCGGTCCGTTGTCGGTCACAAGGACGTCAGGGATGCCGTGACGACTGAATTGGGCTTTCAGGAATTTGATCACGGCTGATGAGTTGGTGTTCTTCAAAAGGTCGACTTCTACAAAGTCTGAATAATAGTCCACCAGGACTATGTAATCCTTGGAATGAAGTGAGAAAAGGTCTGCTCCTACCCGACTCCAAGGTCTCTCTGGGATCTTGTGTGTCTGCATAGGCTGCTGGGGGTTGGCTGTTTGGTATTCTGCGCAAACTTCACACTTGGCCACTGCTTCTTTAATTTGAGTGGTCATATCAGGCCAAAAAATTTGATCTCTAGCTTTTCTGAGGCAAGCTTCTGTTCCAAGATGACTAGAGTGTAAGCGTGCTATCATCTCAGATCTCAGGGAGTGAGGGATGATAATTCGTTGATTCTTAAAGAGGACTCCATTGTGCAGTGTCAGTTCTTCACGGAAATTCCAGTAGTCTCGAACTGTTAAAGGGACTTGGTCTTTCGTGTCAGGCCATCCAATAAGAATAGTGTTCTTCAGTGCTTGCATAACAGGATCTTGTTCGGTGGCCTTCTGTAGTTGAGACAGCCTCTCACTTGTGATCTTGACGGCTTCAAGTGGATTTATTTCTTCTAGCTCCAGCGCAAAAACTTGAAATTCATCCTTCGGCGAGTCTTCTGTCTGCCTCAGGTACACTCTTGAGAGATGATCAGCAACGTACATTTGCGAACCTGGCTTGTATTGTACGTTGAAGTTGTAACGTTGCAGTCGTAGCAGCATTCTCTGTAGTCTGCTTGGGGCGGTTAGCAACGATTTTTTGAAGATGGACTGCAGTGGTTTGTGGTCAGTTTCAACTGTAATAACTTCTCTTCTTGTAATGTACTGGCTGAACTTGGCGCATGCAAAGACAATTGCCAGACATTCCTTTTCAATTTGAGCGTAGCGCTGTTCTACTTGAGAGAGAGTCCGTGAGGCAAATGCCACAGGCTGCCCATTCTGAAGCAATGTTGCTCCAAGTCCTTTCTCGCTGGCATCACACTGTATGGTTACTTCTGCTGTCATGTCGTAGTATTTAAGTACTGGATGCCTTGTAACGAGTGTCTTGATTTCCTCGAAGGCTTCATCATGCTGGTTTGACCACACGAAGCTTCTATTCTTGGTAGTCAGCTCACGTATTGGGTGTGCAATCTCTGACAGCCTTGGTAGAAACTTGGCGAGATAATTGACAAAACCAAGTAAACTGAGGGTTTCTTGCTTGCATGTTGGCTTAGGCATGTTGCTGACAGCTTTTATTTTATCTGGATCTGACTGGAGGCCTTCGCTGGTGAGGACATGGCCCATGTAACGTACTTCTGTCTTACAAAGGTTAAGCTTCTTACTGTTAAACTTTAGGTTTACTTTGCGTGCTCTTTGAAGTAGCCTTATCAGGTTGGCGTCATGGTCTGCATTGGCTTCTTGTATGGTATCACCTGACCCTGAGACCAATATGTCGTCTCTTAAGACATCTACTCCGTTTAGATCGCTGAGGTGTTCTTGTAATTTGCATTCAAATTCCTCTGGGGCTGCATTGACTCCAAATGGCATCCGAAGATATCGATATCGACCAAAGGGTGTCCAGAATGTTGTAAGCTTGCTGCTCCTTTCGTCTAGTGTTATTTGGCAGAAACCATCTTTGGCGTCAAGCGTAGTGAAAACTTTGGCTTTGCTGAGTTTTGGGAGGACCTCTTCGAGTGTAGGCAACTGATATTTAAGTCTTCTTATGCCTTTATTTAGATCCTTGGGGTCCAGGCAGATTCTAATCTTCCCTGGCTTGGCGACGACCACCATGCTGCTGATCCAATCGCTAGGTTCCGTCTCTTTTACTAGGATGTTTTTCTTTTCAAGCTCTTCTAACTTGGCTTTGACTTCTTTGTGAAGTGTGACTGCGATGCGTCCGATGATGTACTGGCGTGACTTCCGGGTCGACTGTAAAACTCGCTTTTCCAATATTTCCAAGACCTTCAAAAACATCTTTGTAATCTTGAAGAATCTTTTCTTTCGTGAGAAGTGGCTTGACTTCACTCATGCTGTTAACTTGTGGTGTTGATTCACAATTTATTTTGAGTAATCCTAGGTTTTGGCATGTTTCGGCCGACAATAACGGCTTGCTTTTCCCCTCGACGACTTGAAACTTCAGGAAATGCTGTTCTTGGCCTTCTCTGTTAACATTTAGTGTCACTTCTCCCAGTGGTTTCATGACATTCCCATTGAATAGTCGTAGCTTCACTTTGGTGTTTTTGATAGCCGGATATGCGGTTTGACAGATTACTGACAGATCACGATGTGTTAGCACGTTGCATGTCGCTCCAGTGTCCAACTGACAATCTAATTTTGTCTTGTAGCCCGCATCAGGATCGCAGAATTCAAGCGTGGTGTAGAGCTGTTTCCCTCTTGTTTGTACTGAAGAAACTTCTTCTACTTTGTAGAAAAAATTCGTCGGTGTCGGTGTCTGTTTCTTGTTCCTCATCCGGTAACTCTGTTAATTGTGTTTGATCGGACGTTTCTGGGATGACTTGCATACCGACGCGAAATGATTAGGCTTCTTGCACGATTTACATTCGTGCCCAAATGCTGGGCAGCTTTCCGGTGAATGCCTTTGTTTTCCCCCACAACGGTAGCATTGATAGCTCTTTGGTTTAGGATGCGCTTCGCGACGTTTCCTTTGGTCTGGTGATGCGTCCCGTGTTTTCTTTTTTTCACTGAAGAGTTTGCGTGACTTTCCTTTGTTGCCTTGATGGCTAGAAATAGCACGAACATCTTCTGTTTTGTTCTCCTCGGACTTCATAGCTTTTAGCTGCTGTGTGGCGATTTCGCTTGATAGGCAGATGTTTAAGGCCTTATTCAGTAGACAAAGTTTTGTTGCGTGGTCTTGTAAGTCGATCACTAGACGATCTCTGATGAGTTCTTCTGTTATGGTGCCGAACTGACAGGTAGAGGCCGCTTTTCGTAGACGATTGACATAGCTATCCACTGTTTCACCTGAGTTCTGTTGGCACATGTTAAAAAGATATCGCTCGTATACGACGTTTCGTTTCGGCTTGAAGTAGGCTTCTAATGCTTTAATACACTCGTCTATATCTTGTTGTTCTTCTGTAGTGAGTTTAAGGTTTAGAAAGATCTGTAAACATTCCTTGCCCATAGCAGAGCGAAAAGTGGTGAGCCGAACCTTTTGTTCTTGTTTGTCGAGACCCGTGGCGACTTCGTAGTCTGACCATTGTTGCTTGAAAAACTCCCAGTTGTTTACTAAGTCTCCCTTGACCGTCATTGGGGAGGAAATGGGAAATTGTGATGTGAATGAGATCGATCGCGGGGCGCTGCCCGCTGACGCGCTTTCTTCTGGTGGTGGCATATCTTGTTTTGAAGTGTCGTATCTTCGATGAGCTTTGCTACTGTTGAGGCTATACGCTGTGTAGAGGCGTTTGCTTTATTTTGGTTTTTTTTTTTTTCCTTGCTGTGGATTTTCTTGTTTAAACTTCTGACACCATGATGTAGGTTCAGAGAACTGTATACACGACCTCGTGTGGGTTAAGAATGAATGATTTAATAAGACTCAATCAAACCTTAAGTACATGTGTCACGCAATAGTACTTGCTCGACGTTCAAATCAATTAATTGAAAACAGAACAAACTAGCGCATATTGTAACACTTTATTATTGGAAACTTTAGTGCACAAGTTCATTGCAGTTAAAATTGTTTCACATTTCCTTTCTTTTGAATCGAAGGGTTTCTTCGAAATACATGTAATGAAGATGGCTATGGAAGTAATAGCGCGGGCAAGCAAGATTTGAACAGTTGGAAATTGCCCCAGCTTTTATAGCCTATCATGAGCGGTGTAGAGAGTAGTGCAAAGAGCCATTTACCTTCATGATTTGTGAAATGTCCAAACCTGGGTGCGGAAACCCACTAATGCAATGGCAGATGGATTTGCTTGGCAATGCTCTTGGAAAAAAACCGCAATAGACAGGCTTCAATCTGCCCAAACACATTGTGATTTTCTGCCAGTAAACTTTTTCTTGAAAAAATATTGGCCCTAACTTACATGTATGCTTGGGGGCACAAATTTATTACAACTCAAGCAGTGCATGAAACCTCGTTGGATGAAGAAAGTGCTTCGGCAGAAACTGTGATAGACTGATATATTATGCTGGGAGGTTTGTGCAGACAGAAACAACATGTGAGGCCAATAGGCAATCCTGGTACAACTTTTAAGATGGATGAGTCCAAGTTTGGCAAGAAAAAGTAACAAAAGTCGCATCTTCGAAGGACAATGCATATGAGAGTGTGAGCCGTATGACAAAGCTGATTTGAAACTCCTGAAAAAAAACATGCTGAATTTCAGTCACAAAATCAATCATTTTTGTTTTTATAAAACATGGAGCATCTGCATAATTAATTAGGGACCTGTGCGGTGTTCTTGCTCCTTTGGTTTTGACAATGCGAGGGGTTGAAATTATGAATACTGGTATGCACCTACAGCAAAAGCAGTTTTTCCCCCAAGGGAGTGGATTTTGCCATGAAGGGAGGAAAGTTAACCCTTTCACCCCTGTGGGGTTCCCCATTGACGAGTAAAATCATCTGGCATTAGACAGAGTAAAATCTATAAGTGGCACTCTTGGGAGTGAAAGGGTTAAGAAAGGATTGGGCGATTAGTTTGAATTGGAGAAAGGAAATCAGAGATCAGGATATAGAATGTGGGAATTTTTTCTTCTTGCCCCCTTCTGGATTCCTTCTCCTCACTTGTGCTTGTACTAAACTAATGTCCTTCTTCTCCATTGACAGCCGATATCATGCTGTGCAGCAGTAGCTTGGGAGGCTGGTAAACCTCTCTCTATTGAAACAATTGAGGTGGCGCCACCCAAGGCACATGAAGTTCGCATCAAGATACTTGCAACTGGTGTCTGCCACACAGACAGTTATACCTTGGGTGGAAATGATTCAGAGGGCAAGTTTCCTTGTGTCCTTGGACACGAGGGTGGTGGCATTGTTGAAAGTGTTGGTGAAGAAGTCACAAGAGTCAAACCAGGTTTGTTTTGATACAGTGTAATTACCGGTATTGCAAACAGTTAGGGATTGAATGAAACTTCACCTGGGTTGAACTGGTGATTGCTATGCCTGATTCCTGACTTCTTGTAAGCAAATAGAATGGGGTATTACCAAATCCTCACCAAACCAATCATTGACCTCTGTCAACAGGACTCAATAATGACTTTGGTAAACAGATAGAAAACTTTTTTTTTTACAATGGACAATCTGCACTCTGTTATATTACAGTACTGTATCATTGGTTACATGTGAATTTTTTTTTTACTGTATCATTGGTTACATGTGAAATTTTAGTCATCAAAGGGTGTCTTACCCATGTATGAAACTGTTAAAAAGGATGTGTCTTTTAAAAATATTTTGTGACTTTTTACTGTTCATTAACATAGCCACATCATTTCCTTTCCTAAAAATTTTTAAACTTGACATTTTGTGCTCATACTGTATTGAGGTTGTTTTACATAACACTTTGACCCAGGGTAGTAATCTGTATCTTAACAGGCAAATTGGCTACAGTTCTTTAACAAGTCTTCCCAGCTAAATCCAACTTTGGTGCAGAAATTCATATGATTTATTTTAATGAGTCACAGCTATATAATTTATATGGGTTATTGACCAAGCATGAGGTCAAGATGGCTGGATATTGGCCAACTTCTTTTTTTTTGCGTGTTTTCCGTCTTGGTCCATAAACACGCAAAAAAAGAACAAGACCAATATCCAGCCATCTTGACCGAACACGCTTGGTCAAAACACCAAAAAATGATGTTTGATCTTGCGGGACCAAGATAGCTCCATCTTGCCTGCTCGGGTGGCCAACCACAGCGCACCATTTGGTTCATCTTGCCTGCTCATGGAGCTAGTCATATAATAAAGTGTAATAATACATGTAAGCTTGCTTCACTATTCTTAGGTGATCATGTGATACCCCTATATATCCCTCAATGTGGTGACTGCAAGTTTTGCAGAAGTCCAAAGACTAATCTTTGTAGCACTATTAGGTGAGTATTAGGTATAGTATTAGATGTTAAAGAGTATTAGGTATGACATTCAATTTCGTTAACACAGTGACTGTGACATAACTAAGATGCAAAGGATTAAAAAAAATTACCAAGTAAAGCCAAGAAACCTCTTATATTTAAC
>OX421453.1:41748425-41768425 GCA_949126865.1 Montipora capitata | reverse complement strand
CACGAGTAAAAAAGAAAGTCTTGAGTATACTGTGTAAAGTCTGTCATAGAGGGAGTGGGCATAAGGGTATGCAAGGAGGGGGGCCACCTGCAAAATAAGGGGGGATAGATCTGTGAAAGAAAGGGGGGTTGGAACTGTGAAAGAAAGCGGGGTTGGATAGAGGTGATGGGGAAGATGACGGAGGGGTACATGTAGGAAAGTAGAAGAAAAGAAAGAAATAACATGATCTTTTTTAGACCACCTAAAAACCACGCCCCTGTTTTTTAACTACACCCCCAAAAAAGGAAAATCCCTTTTTTAGACAGTTGATAAAAATAAACCAGTACAACTAAAATTGTACTAGTTCAATATATTTTGTACCAGTTCAGAAAAAATTGTACCAAAGGAACAAATTGTACTACAACATATACACAGTAAATGAAATGGTGACAATGCATTGAACCCACTGGAAACTCGGAAAAATCCGAGCCCCAGATGGGATTTGAACTCACGACCCTCCGTGATCTAGTCGGATGCTCTAACCACTGAGCTACTGGAGACTCTATGGTGAGCAAGGTCGAAATGTGGGTCTTTGACTCGAGCTGCATCACGCAGCTACAGAGTCAAATAACAGCAGCATAGCTCATAACTGCATCATGCAGTCACATTAAAGCATATCTACGATGCAGCCAACCAACCACCCAAGTGGTTTCCACCTTGCTCACCATAGAGTCTCTAGTAGCTCAGTGGTTAGAGCATCCGACTAGATCACGGAGGGTCGTGGGTTCAAATACCATCTGGGGCTCGGATTTTTCCGAGTTTCCAGTGGGTTCCATGCATTGTCACCATTTCATTTACTGTGAATTGGGTGGTTAGTTGGCCGCATCATAAATACATGTATACTTTAATGTGACTGCACGATGCAGTTATGAGCTATGCTGTCAGTCATTATTTAACTATGTAGCTGCGTGATGCAACTAGAGTCAAAGACCCACATTTCACCCTTGCTCTCCAGTCACTGAGTGGTTAGAGCATCCAACTAGATCATGGAGGGTCTTTGGTTCAAATTCCATCTGGGGTGGGTTCAATTGTAAAACCTTTCATTTATGTAATAAGTTACTTTTATTGTATTATTTTGGTGAGTTACTTTTATAAACATTTTGCTGACTGTCTTTTGTCACGTTGGATGATCAGCCACGTTTAGATAAATTTGAACGAAAGATAATTTGGGTGTTGCAAGTCCTTTTGTAGTGTGTTTGTGTTTTGCTCCTGTGAAGGATTCGATGGATGAAATAAATGAGAGAAAGAAGTAATTCTCTCACTTACCTGGACAATTAAGTAATTTTCTCTCCTAGTAGCCTCCTGCGCATTGGTTTTTACCCAGGGGAGTCCCCTAAAAGTGACTGCGTGTGAGGCTACTCTCATAGACACCTGGAAATTCTTGGCTTCTCGATATTGCTATATTCTCAATCTTAAGTGATTATTATTGTTATTTTGATAGCCAAGGAGTTTGGCTGCACAGAGTGTGTGAATCCAAAGGATTACGACAAACCCATTCAGCAGGTAAATAATGAAACAAACAAAGTCAATTGTCAGGTTTCTTTGCCCTTTCCCTGGGAAAGATCTCATGGATATACCCACCATGAGTTCCCCAGGTTAAACTCTCATTTTACAGATTAATTAAACCATTGACTCCCAGGGGTTCCCTGGCCAGTTCCCTGGCCAGTTTCGGCCGGTTTGGATGTCAATGGGTTAAGTCTAAGTGCCCATTTCAGTGATTAGGTCTAAACTTTCGTTTATCTTATTGCTATAGCATTATTTAGGTCTAGAAACTGATTTTAATTAAGAATGGTCATTTTTTTAGAGTTATGGTTGGTGTGTATATCCACGAGAATCAGCATCTTGCTAACAATAATTTAGATTTTGTCAAATACCAGACAGTTTTATTTGTCAGTGGGGGCCTACATGTATTTTAGGGGTGAAGTGGTGAACATCAACATCCACTCAAAAACAGTACTGTTACTTTGTGTCATTTAATCCTTCCCCTCCTGTAAGAGTCACACTTATAGATTTTACTCTGTCTAATGTCTAATGGCAGACTATTCTACTTATCAGTTTGGGTCGGTTTAGGATTGAAAGGGTTGGTTTTCTTCATTTTCCCAACAAAGCTCAGTCACTCTCATATGAAGAGCAAATCCTAAGAAATTCAGCTTTTGATCTTTTTCTTTCATTGAGTGCCCAATATTTACATTGTATCAACCCAGTTGTCTCCAAACGTTGGTCCTCTGAAAATGAAAAGAGTATCAAATTACAAAAGTCAATTGTCTTCCATTGACACATTCCCTGTGCAAAGTTGACCAAGCCTCTAACATAATAGAAATATGTTCATAGGTCATCTTTTCGGTCAAATCTTAGTACATTGACCAGTTTTTTTCTTTCTTACAGTTTTTGTACTTTGTTATCTGGAACACTATTCACTATATAAGTTTATTCTGGTAGGTTCTGGCAGAGATGACAGATGGAGGACTGGACTACACATTTGAGTGTATCGGAAACATTCACACAATGGTAATAATTATGACGTCACCCAGCTTAGCACTTGCTGTTGTATTCACTTTGTGCTTGTTTTTGTTTTCAAAAGTCAAAAAGTAAAAATGTTAGACATCTAGCTAAGAGAGCGTTTTACTATTTACTGACCTTGCACTTTTTTTTGCATTCAGTTTGCATTAATTTTTCTTAGTTAATGATTAGCGGAAAAACAGGGCAGTACGCAGCTATTCAATGGCTCTCGGGATTGGCTCAGAAGACAATGGACCAAAACAAACAACGAATCAACGATGGACCCAAACCCTAAAAACAATAGAGCTGTGTCCTAAAGGGATCCAATGAAATTAGAGGTTGTAAAGAGCTGCGTCCTATCTCGGGGAAAAACGGCGCTGTGAAAATGAAGCCAAGATAGCTTGACCAATCAAAGCAGATACAGACAATGAAATAAACCAATCATAGCCAAAAATTGCAAGCATGTAGTCTGCGTTAATTGCCGGCATTGCGGCCATCTCCTCATTGGCTGTGAATGTGGAATGAGATTTTTGAGCCATTGAATTGGCATTGTGATGCAAACCAAAGAAAATCGCGAAATTTCAACACTTGAATGAACATCGTCTGAAGCAAAACAAAACCTAGGAAGTTGTTTCTTGAAGGCACATGCATTCCATTTGTTTGTGTCTAGGGCCTCTTTATATTCAGTGAGTTCTAATTGGTCCTGCAATTGTTGGGGCTTGTTTTTATTGGCTACACATTGTCGTTATAGCGTGCTGCTTTAGAGTCGTGCCACAAAGGGTGGGGAACATCCGTTATCATCGGTGTTGCTGCCGCTGGCCAGGAAATATCCACGAGGCCTTTCCAACTTGTAACAGGGAGGGTCTGGAAAGGGACAGCATTTGGAGGTAAGAGTCGATTGAGACATCAGATGTTAAGCCCGGTTGTCGTCACTAGTGATGCAAGCACAAGCATAAGTAGCTTATTCTAAATGAAAACGAACGTCGACAACCACGGCCTTCGCTATTTTGTTCAAATGCTCAGACGCGAGGAATCTGGAACGAGTGCTTTAATTGGCCAGACGTAGTAAACTTTGTTGTGCTTATGCCGTATTTCGTTTTCACACTGCATTAGTGCAAACACAACAATAGGAAAAAAATGGATCCTTGTGCTTGCAGTTGTGTTTATGTTTACGCCAAAGCCGTTTTCACTATCATGATATAAAAGCAGTTATGCTTGCACTTGTGGTTGCGCATGTGGTTGCGTCGCTAGTGAAAACCACGCTCTTGGGTCCATGATAATTAACTGAACTATGAGAGCTAACGCTTAAAGCATCAGTTATTAAATATCTTTCCGTTGGTCATTTAACCATCTCAATCCTGTCGAAGAGAATTTCCACTCCAATGAAAAGATATTTTTATAGATTTCAGAAAGTAATGTTTACAGTCAAATGTGTTTGAAACATTTCAAAGAAAGCGGTTGTATCTGAAATGAACAAATATTACAATCGCTTACTTTTGTTTTCAAATTTCACGGGCTCTGCCATTTTGACGTGTTACAGTTGCACGATTCTCACTTTTCAATAGCTTTTTTCATGGCAGAGCAATAAGGTAACCGTATCACGCCACAAATGTTCAAGATTGTGCACCCTGTAAAAAGTTGAAATCGTAAATATGCAATTCTAAATTTCTTTCTTAGAAATTTAAAGTGCAAACGGTGTTCATAATAATTAGAGTGGAGGCTCCCTTTAATTAAAACCAAATTTTTGGGTTTCACTGGCCACTCATGGAGCACCATTAGTGATAGTTTAATATTTCCGTGCTGAAGTTTACTCCAGGCTTTTGCACTTAGCCTGCTTGCAGGTGGTAGATGTTGTTGTCGCCATGAAACACATATCAGATGCCATAGTCCCACTCTTTACCCCGACATTTTGTCACCCGGCCCAGACCTACATGTATCCCGCGCTCTTCCAATGAGGCGACAACAACATCTACCACCTGCAAACAGGCTATTTTGCACTCGAATCAGTTGTTTAATGAACTGAACTGAGAGGAGATTTGTTGAATAAACAGGTTGGAAGAGTTGCAGTAGTGTTCCAAAGCTGGTCGATGACTACTTGGCTGGTAAACTGAAAGTCGACGAGTTTATAACACACACAATGCCACTGGATAAAATCAATGAAGCTTTTGATCTCATGCACTCTGGAAAAAGGTTTGTTAATAATTGGACCTGTTTGCGCAGGGGTGGGCGCATCACTAGCGCATGCATGTTCATGAGAAAGCATGCCCATCGAAAAAACTTAGTTGTATAGGTGGTTCAAGGTCATTCAGCATTCAGTAAACAACAAGATGTTGGACAACAAGATTTAAATGCTAAACTGGGTTTAGAGTTTTCTGTTTCAAAATCCAGACTTCGTTTTACTTCCACAGTATTCGTGCTATCGTCAACTTCTGAGGGCAGCGTATCCACAGGTTAGTGTACAGAGTTCACTGTAATTGTAGTCAGGGGAGGACATTTTTTACTGTTAGTTTGATGCTGACTGTGTTTTTGGATGTTGCTCTCAAGAGGTTGCAGCCAATACTTAAGCCTTCATCAGTTTGGATGTCAAAGTTTTGCTTGTGCATGCTGGTAAATATGAAAACCTTTCTCGTGGGCTGTTTAACGTGTTCCCTGTTAGCAGAGCCCTCTTTTCTTTTGCGTTCGCTGGACTGACGAATACGGGAAAAGAGACCTCTGCCATGGGTCGAAACTCACTTTGATCCAACCGCCGTCCACAACCTGAGATGGTACTCTTCAAACCGCATGCCCTATGATATGTTTGCTGACTGTATAAAAACTTGAGCCCGCTGTATCCTGCGCATTCCTTTACATTAATTCCTCCGCTGTTGTAAACTGAGCCCACACAACATGAAGTATCACGTGAGAATTTGGGCGCTATGTAACCGCCGCGCATGTTCAACACAGTGAGTTTCGACTCATGGCAGATGTCTCTTTTCCCGTACTCGTCAGCCCAGCGAACGCAAAAAGAAAAAGAGACCTAGATCCTAGCAGCGTATTTAACGCGTTTCACATGCAGAACTTTAACATCTATACTGATGAAGGCTTAAGTATTAGCCGAAACATCTTGAAAGCAACATCCAGAAACACAGTCAGCGTCAAACTTCTTGTAAAGCAGACAGGGTTTACTCTTGGCTCCTTTTTAGCTCAAGGCTAAATGAGAAATATTTTGTGGTTTATAGAGCTGTTTTCAATTAAGTGTCCAAAATAAACTATACTCCTTATTCCAAAATGGCCACCATTCTAGTGATATTTTTTTCCATGCAAATTGGCCCTTGTGGCCTCACTTTTAAATGTAAAATTCAAAAGAATATTTATCCTTGAACGAGGCTATAAGGGCCAATTTGCATGGAAACAAAAGAATACTAAAATGACGGCCATTTTGGAATAAGGTGTATTAGCAAATTGCTTTGGTGTTGCATTACTCCAATCGTGGCTTGCATGTGCACATTTTCCCGCACTTTGTGCCCACTTCGTGTAATAGACCTTATTCACGATAGCCGCCATGTTGGATTTACTGTTATCGTGCAAATTAGCTACACACTTCTGAGGGGGCAAACAACACAAGTTCAAGAGGTTATAACGAACATCTTAGCCACACAGATGATTTGTTTCATGTTCATTGAATGTTTATCACCTAAGTAGTAAAACAGAATGCTTGCACAAGTTACTTCGATTTTTTTTCTGAAAAATTAGCCGATAACGAAGTACAAAGTCAAAATGTTGGAGGTAATCAAAAGATATAAAATTATTATAAAAGGTACTTAATTCTTAATTCCAATTAATGTACTTTTAACAATGTTAATTCAATATTTCAACGAGCCGATTTTCCGCAATTTGCCTTTTTTCCATTGTTTGAAGCATAACACATGGCTACAGTAATTTGCATGACAATTTGAAAACCAACATGGCCGCTATCCTGAATAAGGGCTATTACTTCGAGTTTTGATTGGTTTACCAGATTGTCTCCGTCCTAATTTTGGCCAAAGTAATTACTTTGGTTTTGGATTTACGACACTCGATTGAAACTCGCTCTATTGAGACCGACTTTTACTCATCACTGGCCCCTTCAAGAGATTTTGAAACAGACGGCAAACGGGAGATACCTTTTATATATGGGGATGAAAAAAAAAAGTTTAGACTAGACTACACAAACTCGGCAGCGTCAAAGCATTTTAAAAGAAAAACAGGTTGACTCTTAGTTGCCGTGTTTCTCTCTCAAAAATTGCTTTCAGGATTTTCACGTAAGGTGTCTAGACAAAGAAGCAGCGGCCATGTTGTTGTTTTTTTAAGGCAAAAAACGTTCTTTTGTTTCAGTGAACCAGTATGGCCATTGTTTCCTTGAGAAAAAACATGCTATTACCGGCATAATTGGCTGCGAGAGGCATCTTGCAAAATTGCTTTTTGTAATGACGGATATGTTAGAGGTTCCCCATCCCCTCCCACGAATGAAATGAAGAGATGTTTAATTTCAATGGTCACTCTCTTATGTGAATCGGGGGATACTTGGAAAAAATCGGAGTACTCCGATTACCAAATCAGTTGCTCTACCACTGAGCTCCTGCAGTACAGGAGACAGAACATAGCAGAACAGAACTTTCTTATTTTCCCAGGATAATGCTTAAAGCTGAATAGGTTGTGGGGTCGTGCACAAATGAAATCAAATCAAATTGGTTTTGCTGAAAGGGGAAAACCGAAGTACCCAGAGGAAAACCTCTCGGAGCAGAGTAGAGAACCAACAAACTCAACCCACATGTGATCTGGGAATCGAACCCGGGCGAGAGGCGAGTGCTCTAACCACTGCGCCATCTCAGCTGCCTAGGAGAAAACTGATTAGAGTGTAGTGTGAAGTGCTAAGTTTCTACCCCATATGAACCATGTGAGCGTTAGCCCTACTGATGGAAATGGGCCCACACGAGGACAGAGAAATACTCTGACCAAGGTGGGAATTGAACCCATGACCTTCGGGTTAGATCACCACTGCTCTACCGACTGAGCTACAAGGTCAGACTGATGCAGGCCGTGGGAACTGAAGATGTTAAAGTCACAGCAATGAACATGTACAAGTACAAGGAAGGATTACATTTTTGCAAACATTGGCCATGTAGCACTTATATTTGAACAGACTTAACTGATTAGAGTGTAATGTGAAGTGCTAGTTTTGTACCCCATATGAACCACGTGAGCGTTAGCTCTACTAATGGAAATGGGCCCACACAAGGACAGAGAGAAACTCTGACTATACTGCTAGGACTAAAATTACATCGAAATGCAGCATTTTCCACTCCTGCAAGGGAGCACTCGGAATTTTTACTGAGTATCCCCCCGAGTGACCATCGAAAAACTACATGTCTTTAAGACTTCTTGTTTATTACAGCTGTCTCAAGGAAAATCAGAAAACATCCCAAATGCCACCATCGCTAATGGAAGAAAAAGAACGCTTTATAGCACAAGGAAAACATATCCGTAACAAAACAATAAACGGTCATTATTTTTGTATTCCTGTGTTTACTCCTGCTTACCCCTTTCCAATTATTTCTTGTTTACCTCCCCACCCCACAAAGTTTTCGCACATTGAGAAAAGGTGTTTTGCCCAACTCTAAGGAGAATGCTGACTAAAAACTTCTAAACAACAATAATGCGTAAAATGATCTCTTCATAGGTTATAAACATTTTTACATAACTCTGTACGTGTGTAAAAGCAATCTTGCCTTAACGTCACAGCAATTACATGCAACACTCTTTTAATTTCATTAATTTAGAATGACTGCTTTATAGCATGTGTGTTCCTCATTTTGGTATGTTTCTTTCCTGCTTTATGTTAACTTTAATGTAGCAGCTCTCGTAACTAACCTTGCTTCTATTGTTTAAGTCTAAGTCATTGTTTCAATTGTTTAGTCTTTTGTTTTTTGGTATCAAGCCAATCACATTACTTTAAGAGTGCTGCAACATGACTATGAAAAAGCAACTTGGAGTCACCCTATTTCGAATCTTGTTGCCACTTCTTGACCAATCAATGCACTCGAAAATCACTTGCTGCAAGTTCAAATAATCTAAATGGAATCTAAGGAGTTAACCTACAGATAATTGAATCTTAATATTTACAATCATTGACTTGACTGTACAAATGTATAAAAAAACTAAGTTTGTGCTCTTTGTCAGTGGCGATCTGACATTTTTTTTAAAGTTTGATCACAGAATCCGCAGTGAGCTTCCTTGGAAAACCCAAAGTTTTGGTCTTTAATCAGAATCATCCCACTCTGCTGGTCTTCTCCACGGCTGGCTTTTAAATAATTCCTCGCCTAATTAAGAGAAAAAAGAACTTGTAGTTAGGTAAAATAAAATCTCAAGCAGTGGCGGTAGCTCTGAACGTGTTACCATTGCGTCGTACCATGCTAAATTATTTTAGTAAAATCCAACTAGTGGTCTATTATCAATGCTGCGTTCTGATTGGTTGAGCTACTAGTAGGCTATTTGTTATAGCCCACTAGTAGCGAAAAGCGCCGGCTTTGAAAACCAAAACAACAATTAAAGTCTAGCTTTAACTAGCGAAAGATGTTTTGTCTCGATATTTTTTTGACCAAATAGTTGGATTTTACTAAAACAATTATTCCTCTCGCCCTCATGGCCTCTGAGTCAATAGCCCATTCGGCCTTCGGCCTCATGAGCTATTGACTCAGAGCCCATTCGGGCTTGAGGAATAATTGTTAAATACACCGCTAGCTCTCTGATTATTGTCCCCAACAGGCAAGTGGGAGAGAGTTGTCTGGCCCCCCCCCCCCCCCCGACTATATTTGACAGATAATGAGAAATGGTACGTTTTTGTTTTTTTGGACTGTGCAGCTCTTAATATTTCAACGTCTACTGAAGTGTAATTTTTAAGTACTATCCATTATTGTCACGTATTCCATCCGAGAGTTAGCTCTACCTAGTACCGGAAGTGGGCCTACACAAGGGCAAAGAACGTTTTTTCCTTTCCTCTATGTCAGTGATGTTGGGTAAACTTGGCTGAACACCTTTAAAGTGGTACTATGATCAAAAAATCATTTCCCTTTTTTCTTCAGATTTTGAAAGCGTGTTCGCTTAACACCTAACTGGCAAAATTTTGAGCTCTGAGTTTTATCCAAAGGCTGTTTATTTTGAGTGTAAGTTTTGGATTTCATGGTCCGCCATTACT
Source organism: Montipora capitata (assembly GCA_949126865.1). Lineage (NCBI taxonomy): Eukaryota > Metazoa > Cnidaria > Anthozoa > Scleractinia > Acroporidae > Montipora > Montipora capitata. Next base: position 41,758,674 of record OX421453.1, on the reverse strand, counting down.
CACATTCAAAACTGGCCGATTGGACCTCAGAGGGTTGGATCTAAAGAAAATGACGTCATTTACTCACTAGCTTAAAATTTTAGCGTGTAAACGCAATTCATTATATATGCAAAACACGGGTTGAAAAGTCTGAAAGCCCGAAACTCCCGTGCTGCATATTAATTAGGACGCGTACACACGCATTGCATTCTTAAACTAGTGAGTGTTTGACGTCATTTTCTCCTCGACCCAGCTCTCGTGGTGGGTACATGTATATCAATGAGATCTTTCCCCCGGTTGGAGTTTTCTGTCCTTGTTGCCATTTCTATAAAGACGAACACTTCGATGGATTACATGGGAATAAAAATAGCGCTTAAGAACTAGTTTACTAAATGGTAGAAATGCTGCCAAGTGGAAGGGCGATGTTCAATTTTGCTTGCAGGAATTTAACGACGGTTTCGTGCTTGGAATTGAAGGCAACTTTCAACAGGGTGAACCCCCAAAGGAGGCTTGATGATTCCCCAACTGGACCTAATGACCGATATACTTCTGGACCCCACTCCAGAGACGATGGAAAACAATTGATAGTTTTCACAGTGACGCTATCAAAATCTAAAATCAAACTGATCACAAGGTTTTCTGAAGTTCTATCTAAAGAAGGTTGGAGATGACCTAGAAATAAATCTTTTTTCAAGTGTCCAGTTCCGTGACGTCTTTCGTTTCGAAAACACAGCATTTTGAATTTAATTTTTTGTTGCATTTATACAGTGAAACAGGGCTCTAATGATCATACAGTGAATCTTAATTCCTCCATTCGTGCATAACCACAATTCCTTGCGCCTTTGACCACAATCCCTTGCATTTCGAGGAAAGATGTGTTCCTCTCCCGATTAGAGAGCTGCATTGTTCGTTCGTTCGTTTCAGGCTTGGTCACTGCGGCAGCAATCAACACTTCACTCATTATCTTATGTAACAGATCCCTTTCAAACAGCAGGTTCTCATGACCATTCAGTAGAAATCCAAACCCTAATTATATGTTTAACAATATGGTCAGTGTGTCTGAGTAACCAATCAAAATTAATGATTTTTGTAAAATTTAATTTTCTATTTACTAATTTTTTTAAAAGAAGTATTGATGATTTTGTGGTGATGATGACAATAGGGGCGTAAAGCAACAATGAAGTTGATGAAGAAGAGAATGCGCAAAAACAAGGGCTCTGCACGCCTGCACTTGGTTTGGAACATTTGTTTGCCATCATCATCGTCGTCATCAAAATAAGAACGTGAAATGGACAAATTTGAGGTTATGTGAATGACATGAGTACACAACAACAATTTTTCACCTTTCTCTACTAATAATTATTATTTCAATGCCGCTTATACCTCTAAGAAAGAGTAATCGGCTAACTCAATGTTGTGCCCAATTGAAACCCTTTGGAAATAAAACATTTTGTTCCAGATATTTCCATATCATTCAATTAAATTGGAATGATACATTATCATGCAAATACAATACAAATGGGAGATTTGAATTGGGTACAACATAGAGTTAGCCGATTAGGTCTGTTCCAGGGCAGTCAGCAGACATTTAACATGTGAAACAGGCTGCAATAATCTGAGCATCTTTGCAATGATATTTTCCAAGGATGTTCAGTCTCCAACAATGATAATCAATTAAATATACTTGCCAGGTGGATCTCTCACTCCTCTCGAGTTTCCAAGGGTTTGTGCTGAAGGTTTTATTTCAGAGGGTGGGGGTCGTGTTGCCCTGACAGGCGAAATGGACGACTGTATGGCCCAATCAGGTCGGCCTGTTCTGGTGTTAAATTTTGTTCCAGCTTGATCTGATTCTGGGGCAAAATGTGCCTGAAAATGATATAGCATGAAAATCATCCCCTCTATGACAGGGGGCGTTGAGCATAAATGGGTAAAAATATTGTGGATGACTCTCCTTCACCCACTTACTCACAAATTTTCATGTGACAACTGTCTTAACCAGAACATCAGTTTCTTGCAGAAAGATATGTAATCCCTTGAATGTGTATTTCGTTGCTCTTTCCCATAGACCTATTGTTCTAGTTATCTCAAAATGTGCAAAATAACTGTCAAGTTAAAACTTGCTTCAAACTCTTGCCCTCCAAACAATGAGGGCATGAGAGCATGGCTATAAAATGGTCTACCACTGAATACTAAAAGGTTACAAGGTCCTGTTTGCACATACTGACTACCATAAATTTTTATAATTTACTAGAACAATATGAGAGTGGAACATCTCATCATCTGAAGCAGTTGATGCCCCTTCCCTCACATCATTGTAAACTACTGTACCTTTAAATTATTGATGGTTTTTATTTATCTACTTATTTATTTATTGTTTATTAGTTCATTACCACTAACTGATTTGCAAGAATCGCACACTTGAAACTTCCATAATTACCTGTGAGATCAATGCATGCAAAGTTTTTTCCTTCATTTTCAACTTACAGAAGCGGGTCGTATTCTGGGTTTTGTTGATTTTGTTGCAGTTCCCTTCTTGGGTGTCTGTTCATGCTTGTCGTTATTCTCTGTATGTGTCGACATGTGACAGCGTCTGAATTTGATAAAATAAACATCAAACAGCAATGTTGATGAAAATACCTTGCAAGTATGGAATCATGCAAGAACAAAACAACAGAGTGGAGATTAAGTGTAATAGTCTTCAATTTTGTTTGCTTTCCATGGAAAGCCCAGCAAATCATTTCCCTGGATCTGGACTCTGTTCTTGTCTTCTTGCACAATCGAAACCACCTTATTAATGCTTAAGCAGAGGAATATTAAAAAATTATTTTAATGTGAAAAGATACCTAACATGCGCAACAGTCCCAGTCCACAATTAAGAATGCAAGACTGAACATTATGATTCTTGCACAATCGAAACCACCTTATTAATGCTTAAGCAGAGGAATATTAAAAAATTATTTTAATGTGAAAAGATACCTAACATGCGCAACAGTCCCAGTCCACAATTAAGAATGCAAGACTGAACATTACGATTACGGTAACTAGCACTCGTTTCTCACCCTCATTCATTAGCTCTTAGCCTACAAAACTTGTCTATTACCACTTTTGTAACTGCAAAGCCCTTTGTTCTCTTCTGCTGCTTGCATATTTACTAACAGGTGATCATCATCCTTGTCTGTGTAACAAATAGATGGTTTTCACCTTACATCATTGCCACCATGTTGGTAGACAAAAACGAAAAAACTTTCTTTAGCTTCTTTTGTTCGTCCACCAGCAATTATTGTACATACATTAATACATGTACCATTGTCACCTTGGTGTCAAGAGGTTGGTTGAAAACCATCTATTAATAATAAGTTCTCTCTGGACAATGTCTCCTAAATGCTAACAGTATTTTCTTTCCTTTTTTACCTGCACCCTCCAATATGACCTTCATTTGATAACTTTCTCTTGATGTCATTGGGGTGTGGATCAGGACCCCTCCAGGGTGGAATCTCATGGACTGATGGCTTTTTATTGGTCTTTTTGAATAAAGTGCCATGGCTTTGACTGCGGGGTATTGTTTTTTCTACTGGGCTGTTTGGAGATCCTGGAGGAGACTGAAATAGTTTGAAAAAATGAGAAATTTTGTTAAAAGAATTAATTACCAGTAATTGTCTGATAAGACAGTGGCTTGGTAATATGGGCAAAAATCGGAGTCCTAGTCAGGATTCAAAAGTAAGGCTTCTGTGGCATCAGTCAGATGCACAACCCATTGAGCTGCAAGAACTCTGGGAGAGCTACGGTAGGTTTTTTGTCTGTAGGTTCCTGACACAGACCAAGTGTCCAACTTGGCTACAGGCTCTGCAGTATCATGCCATTCAAATTTGAGGCAGTGAGGCCCAGTGGTTACGGCGCTTGCCTTGAGATCCGAGGATCCAGGGTTCAAGACACATTCTAACCACTGATTGCATCCGTTCCCGGTAATCCCTGGTTCAACGTCTCAGCTGCACTTGTAAACAGCCAACTGGTTTGCCTCCGGCCAGTTGGGATTCTTAACAGTTGTTGTTTAATGTTCTGTTCTGTCGTAATTGCGTTTCGTTGGCTCTGTAAAGCCCCTATGGGGAGTGGTCAATTAAGTATTATTGTATTTGAAATGCAACTGTTGTTGCATTTCAAATACTGTTGGAAAACATCCATCCTTGGCAATGAAGAGAAGTCTGCTTACGATTATCCAGAGGAAGATTATTCAGAAAAGTCTGCTTATGATTAAAATTTAACCTTTGGCTTGAAAACAGATTAATGGGGAAATTCAACCACTTAAGCCAAGTTATTGCCAGATAGACTCGTGAAAAAGCGTATCCCAACAGAAAAACATGACCTTTTTACCTGCCTGTCACTAAACTGTCATCAAACCTACCTTTGGTCTAATGTATTGTAATCCCATCACACACTCTAAATAATGTCTCTTCCACACACCCTGCTCAAATGGAGTTGGAACAAATGGTAAGATCCATCCAAACTTAAAACACTTTGGCATCCAGATTTGGTCCAGTTCTGACAAATATTTCCAAAACCAACAGACTTGTGCACAGCGGCAAAGACTCCGAGGATCAAGAAATGACAAAATGTAAACTGTTATCACTCGTGGGAGTTTCCTTGTAAAGTCTACATGAGTGATTGGTATCTTGTCATCAATCAAAGAGAATGTATATTGCAACTGGGAATTCTTGCATTTTGATAAAAGTATCTCTAAAATAGTTCTTCTTTGGACATCTGACCACCTGTCAAACTAAATGCCAGCAGAGCATTTCTTAACTCGACAAGAAAGAAAGGACTCTGCAGAAATTGTGTTAAGTCTTTATCGAGTATGTCTAAGCCATTGCTTGGAGACAGTGTTAAACCCAGGCCAAGTCTCGATCGCACTCCCAGATGCCATATTGATTTTCGTGCTGAAGGCTTACTATTTTGACCTTCACCTTGTCAAAAATGTGATGTGTGTGCCACCTAAACCGGTTTGACCAGAGTGAATAGTCCAGAAACTTGGGCTGCGGCAACTTAAAAGACTTGACATGATTTCTGCAAAGCCTATCTTGCTCACCTGTACTATGAATGGCAGTGAGGTGCAAGATGACCTTGGTTGGATACAGACATGTACATGAATTCTTTTTCATGCTAAAGCCTTTATGTTTTATGAGAAGAGCATACAGATTTGTTTCAAATATATTCATCTCCCTCTTTGCATCAATTTGCTGATGGGGTTAGTTTCCAGTTTTGGTTTTAAAATAGTCATATCAAAACACGATGAATATTGACAGGGTGAGAGTAGTCCTGAGATGGAAAGTCATGTCAGTCATCCCTCAGATTGACTGACATTTCAACAACCATAACAGATGTCATCTTCAGAGTGATTTGACTCTGCAAATTGCTTCCACCCAGTCACCAACATCAACCAATGCAGCAACACACCCTCTAGACTATTCTCACCTGAACGATCTTACTGTTGTAATTCATCAAGTCTTTCGACTGTGGTGCAATTAGTCAGTTGTGATTCATGCTTGTATCAATTTGACCTCGTAACTCAAGTAAGAAAAAGGCGAAAAGACCCATAGCTAGTGACTGATACATTTAGGATTATTACTGTTATGATGCGATGCCGTCTCTTTATCACTTATGATCGCCTACAACCCGTTAATTGCCCAATTAATTAGGTGACAAGTTGACAATTACCCAGTTGCTGACAAGTTCCTTCCTCTCGTCAAATAGCTGCAAATACAAAGCACAAAGCACAGCTTTTAGTGATCCTTTGACATTCAACAATAACAGACCAAAAACCAACCAGATCAAAACGAAACCTTCTCATTTAAATCTTGTTTTAGCGGAGTCCACGAACTTTTCACTCCAGACAGCTGATTTTCAGAGCTTCGTTTCTCCTTGATCTTTGACGCCGATGTTAAATTTTCCTTTGCCTTAAAGCTCTTAGTTTTAGCATAAGCACTAGAGGTGAAGTCTATAGTCCTTACTGACATGTTGTAAGGAAAGTATGCGTATTATACAAATAAACTCAACTTCATTGAATAGACTGATAGACTGTTGAAAGATTCTCTTTTCTTGAATCCGCTGACCATTGCTATGTAAGGCTCAGATATGCAAAACACCTTTTTCTTTGCACCATTTACTTAAAAATACTTTAGTAAATATCCTATATCTTAGTTTCTTAACATCTTACGTTGTGCATATTTCACACAACATTCTTTTGTTTTTTCCCACATTTTTTTACATTTTTACTGGCATCTTGTGCCTCGATTATTCACTCGAACCAGTTTCCCTCCGTCTCTTATTTTTGAAAACAAATATGGCGGACGTTTCACTTGAAAGGGCTACGTACGTTGCTCGGCCTCCAGCAGTCTTGTTCTATCACAAATCAATGAGTAAGTTAGCAGAAAGTATCTGTGAAAGATGCAGCCATGCTCTCAAGCCACCAATTGTCACTCAGGTAGGTTTTTATGTAACATTTTTTTAATATCAGTTTTTTTGATATGTCACTGTCTGCGTGACACAACATGATGTGGTCATAATGCAGATCACATTGAACACCTTCAAGACCAATCAAATAATGCGTTGTGGCTGATCATGAAGATAGCAGAGGGCCCTGTGCTTTACAATTACATTTACAGCTTTTCAGTAAGACTTGCACATTATTATTTTCTTTTCTTTAGAAAGGACTTCTTCAATATCAACAAAGTGTTGAGCTCAGATCTGTGTCCTGGGAACATTTTCCAGATGGCTGGCCAAACCTGTTCATTGAAAATGTCAAACAAGATTGTGCAGGGAGAGATGGCGAGCATTGATTATTTTGCCCAATAATTTTTTAAAAGCACAAACAAAATACCAAAAACTGTCCAACAAACGACTGTTTTGTTATTAACAAAAGGCATCAGGTCTATTGAAACTCCCCTACACAAAAAACTAAACTTGTTTACTTGGCCAAGTTTGATTGCCCAGTTAAGTGAGGTTATGTGAGGTTGTTATTCCTTTTGTGTAGGGGAGGGGGTATTCCTTTTGTGTAAGGGAGGGGGGACGGGGGACGGGGGTGGCTTGGTAGGTACAGTGGGAATAGAACTTGCCTTCCTAATGTGTTCCAGTATTATTTGTTCTGTTTTAATGTGATTTTATGGTTCCTGCTGCAGGCACTGGAGCAGAGATTACTTAAAACAAAATAAGCAAAAGACTGCAAACAAAACAACTCCAAATAAAGACTAATCTCAAGTGACCAAAAATACAATGCTTCCCGGTACCTGAAGAAAGACTTGATTTTATTTGATTGACGGTCTACCCAATTAGTAGAGCTCTTAGTAAATCGATTGTCGCTATAGAGAGCCCTTATTAGAGCGTGAACCTTGATGTGAAACTTAATAAAGCAGCAATAAAAAGAATAACATTTACAAAACATTGACAAAATTTTAGGTTTGCTTGATTTTCCCCCAAAATGATAACAAACCTCTGTATTGACCTCTAGTCACGTTCATTTTCTTCTATAATTTTTCATATTACAGTCATCTTTTTGGCCAGCTTCCATTCACCTGAAGTTGTGTTTGAACAGTTGTCAGTTATTTATAAAATACCGCGGTAAGTTTACAGTAAACTTGCTTTTAACCTTAGAGCCAGTAAGGTTTCTTGTCTTCAGAAACTTTAGTGATGTTTGTTCTTCCTTTCCTTTTAGATTATTAGCTAGATCTTTTACTGCGATCATACCGTACTTTCCAACTGGCACAATGGAAAGAGAAGAAATTGAAGGACGAGTGGCTACAGCAAAGGTATTGCATGGCAAAGCCACTGAAAGGATTTGAAAGCTTAGTGACAGCCTCAGACATAAATAGTTGGGACACTTCATGCCAACATCCTCTATTCCCTTCTCGTGCATTCTGTGCCCTTCTCAATGTTGTTTATTGCAGTTCAGTCACCAAAACTTTCACACCGAACATCGAGAGGGAAGGAAGAAGCAGAAGTGTCCCAACAATTATGTCTGGGACTGTAGTTCTTTTCAGTTGACTTTTGTGCAGCTAAAGAGGATGGGGGAAAATATATTACAGAAGAGAGATGTCCCCCTTAAAAGTTCAAGAACAGAAAAGAAGAGGTCATTTTTGGATCGGTAGAATTAGGATTATGATCTACTTTAGTTAGGACTTGACCATGGCAGAGATCGAAGGTCATACACCAGAGCAACTGGCTTTGTCTCTTCCCCAGCTAAGACCAGACAATAACACCATGAATTCCTGCTCTCCTCTTTGTCAACAGTATGTGAGCTCTTTTAAAAACATCCAGCAGAGTTATTCAACAAATTGTTGCGACACGGGTCCTACAGGTTATCATCTTTTTCATCCCAGAAGAGTAGAAAGTCCAATGTTTGCAGATGTGGGTTACAGATGTGCAGCACTTTCCCCCCCAGTAATTTAAAGCCGTTTTAAGTATTATTTCTGTTATGCTATTTCAAAAAAAATTTTTTTCTTTATTTTAGACGCTGGCAATGTTACTTTCCACCATTCCACTCACAGCAAGAGGTCCATCCCAGATTATGGTTTTTGATATCCATGCTCTACAAGAACGGTTCTACTTTAGCGACAATGTAATACCTAGGTAACATCTAAATTGAAAATTAGCTTAATTCACTGGGATCCCTCAGATCTGACCACAAATATGGACCTCAGTGCTCTGAGCAAACATTGTGTGGAGTCTTTGATGTCTGTCAAGGTACATTATGGTCTTTGCCTTTGTGAGATGGGTTATTGTCCTCATCTGAGAAGACAGTCATGAATGACTCAGACCATTTCTGGATGGCATTACAATAGCTGCCCTTTCTTCTCAGTTCTTTTTAGACCCTGAGTGTTTGTGCAGCCAAAGATTTTCTGCACTGATGGCCACTTATCTTTCAACTGATTCCACTGGTTACATCTATAACAAAATTAATAATGTTTGAAGAGAAAAGAATAAGGGATATCAAGAAAGCAAACTGCACAGCATCTCTCCTGAAATAAATTATACTTTTCAAGGTTCTTAAGAAAGTCGCACAAAGATACATGTAAGGTGAAAATTTATATTAAAAACCCTTATTTCCTTATTTAATTACTTTTGTTTGTTCTTCTCCTTGCAGATTGGAAACAGCCATACCATTACTCCTTCGTGAAATCAGTATGCTGAACCAAGAGACTGCTGTAAGCATTGCATTTCCAGATGAAGGCGCATTTAAGAGATTTCACAATATGTTCACAACATTTCCCACAATCACTTGCACGAAGATAAGGGATAAAGACAAGAGGATTATCACAGTCAAAGATGGTAAAATTTTCATGTCTAAGATAATGGGTAATCATGTATGAAAGGCACTTTCCATTTGGATATGCTGAACTCTTTTCCAGAAAAGTGAGCAACTGTGAGAATGATGCATACATATTAATAAAATGTTGATAATTGAACCCAGTGGGAACTCAATAAAATCTGAGCCCCAGATGGGTTTCAAACCCATGACCCTCTGTGATCTAGTTAGATGCTCTTACCACTGAGCTGCTGGAGATTGGTGAAATGTGGGTCTTTGACTCGTCAAGCTGCACATAGTTGGTTCCTTGGAGCGGGAAGCTCCCAATTGCTTATTCCCTTGGATCTTTGGCACAATCTACATCCAACCACAGCACAGTTATCACCAGGTATCTTGTGCTTAACTTAGTGTTAAAACACTATTTTAACAATAAGAAACGCTTAAAAATTCACCATACATGTACATTGCAACTTCACAGACCAGATGACGCTATCTTGGATTTGTGTGTGCACGGTCATCGTCACGTGACGTCGAAAAACGTGAACAATAACTTTGTCCTTTGAAGTTGCTGGGTTTCCTAACCATTCCCCTCTACTAACTATGAGCTGCATCACGCAGCTACAGAGTCAGATAATGACTGACAGCATAACTCGTAACTGTATTGCGCAGCCACCTTAAAGCATATCTGAGACGTGGCCAACCATCCACCCAAGTGAGCAACTGTGAGAATGATGTACACATATTAATGAAATATTGACAATTGAACCCATTGGGAACTCGGAAAAATCTGAGCCCCAGGTGGGATTCGAACCCCCGACCGTCCTTCCAAGTTCCCAAAGGGTTCAATTGTCAACACTTCTTTTCCAGAAAAAAATTAATAAGCACACGCTTTCAGCTCCCATTAAATGCAATGCCATTGGCTGTCACTTCAGACATTTCAGACACCCTAAATATATGTTTTGAGCATTACAAGGAATC
>OX421453.1:41733425-41740925 GCA_949126865.1 Montipora capitata | reverse complement strand
GTTTGGCAATACAGGATTATGTTTTTCCTGAAATTTACGTTACCCGAAGGGAATTTTCTGGAACTCTTGTGGCTATACTGCAGAGTACACTTAGTGCATACGTATTAACTATTCCGTTTCGGAAATATAGGTTCTTTTAGAAAACCTTTTTCCAGTTATTCTATTAATCCTATTCCGAAATAGTCCAAAGAATGCGACATCAGTCTATCCGCGCACGGTGGAAAGTAAAATAGGTCCGAAAAGCGTGCATATGACTGTTGCTCACCCTGAAACACAGCATACAATTTTTATTACAATTTGTCCTACAACGTTTCAAAAGAAACTGGTTTATCTCATCTGGATTTTTACAATACTTGCATTAGCCAAGTATACTCCTTGGGCGTCTGGTTTTTTTTTAAATTTACTTATCGCGGATTAAGAAAGGCACTAGCCAAAACCATGATAAAAGTAAAAGTCTTCTCCAGTTTACATTTGTGAGAGGAAATGAGCTCGTCCATTGTCATCGGGTCTAATTGTCAGGATATCACAGCCCGTCTCAGTCACCAACAAGGTTTGCTCAAACTGTGCGGATCGCTTACCATCCTGCAAGAATTAAAAAAACGATATCTTGAGACGGAGAAGATCTACAAGAGACAAGGATTCCATTGGGGTCTTGGTAAGTGTAATCCCTTCCTACCGATGTGTACAGGTTAGTGACGTGCATAATAGGGCGGAGTTTGTACTGGTTCTCTACTCTCCGTCTGGTCATACGTTGTTTGGTGCGCAGTAATCGGTCTGTCGATGACGTATCCATGCCCGTACCCATAGTAACAACCGCGGCTGCAGCCTGGGACTGAGTACCAGGCCTGTTGTGAGCTTTGTTGAATGTCATGTTGATGATAAATCATATGTTGCAACCGTTTGCTCACCCCAGCAGTCAACATCAGCGTCGTTCAACAAAATCGAACGGATTTTGAAGCAAATGTTGAAGCGGTTTGCTCCATTTTTGCGGCATTACGTTGTTGTTTTGCAGAAAAGGGGGATGAAAACGTATTTAAAAAGATGCAAGCCGCACGCGCAACGCGATCTGTTTATTTGTTTCTTCCCTGGCTCATTTTTAAATGTGGATTTTTCATGTTTTTATTCGTCTTAGCTTGTTATTGTCATATTAGTAATGAGAACGTTTCAACCTCTCCACTTAATTTTTTTTATTGGAATCTTTGAGATTTGTGCCATAAAGTTTTCTTTATGTTGAGCAAAGTATTTGTCAAGACAGTATAAAGTCTGTCACGATGCAGGCATGCGCACGAAGCTATTTCAATTGCCTTCGTTTGGTTTCTCGCACGTCTCTTTTGCATGTGGTTTCCTTGGAAAAAAATATAAGGTAAGTGTTTTAGAAAGTACTTCCGTCTGGTAATTGCCATCGAATCTCTAATTCCACGCTTAAGTATTGATTAATGTGACGAATGGTTTCGTAATGTATCTCTGGTTAAATTATTTACCTGCGGAACAAAAAGGGTTACTTGTCCGAAGCACGACATTTGATTGCTGTTAAATTGATATGTTTATATGTGATGTTTGTCACCGCCGTTTGTGTGTTATTTCTGATAAAACTGAGATGACCAAAGAAAAAGACGATATTGTTTATTGCCCGCCGTAGTAAAGTGTTTTCCCACTAAGTCCGAATGTTCATCGCCAACTAAGTCAAAATATTCAGCCCTTGGCATGGAAAATTCAGTTTGCTTTTAACAGTCACGGTTATGTGTGTGTGGAAACCGTCGAGTTTAGAGTTTAATAATCGACCATGCTGTCGAATTACTCCTCGCTAGGTGAAAAAGAGCATGCAAAACTAAAATGGTCAAAAGGCAAAGACGATCAACACTTTGCTACCATTTCCTGTAAGAGACGACCCCAGCTAGTGCCAGAGCACCTGCCGACAGTTACTTTCCGCAGTGAAATTCATACCTGTGTAACTGCTGTCCAGTTGTCTGGCCAAATCTCATCTCGCCAAGTTCCTACAATAAAAGTGACAATAACATCCAGTAAGCTGGGCTGAGCCGGATATTGTTCAATGGAAATTTATTTTGCGTTTTTCCGATGGATCTTGGTATTGGTTGAAGTCTTGGATGATTTGGGCTGCGAACTAATTTTCTGTACTAGCCTTCAGAATCAGCTTTCGAAAATTTTCTGCATGGACCCCCCCCCCCCCCCCTCCCACCTAAAAATAATAATAAACCGCTGTTACACGTTGAAACTTGTGTGAGCATCGGCGCTGCAAAACCAGTTTCAGCAGGCGATGCACCGTGTAACATAAAAGGTTAGGAAACTTCGGGTACGTTGAAACTGGTCTCGACATGTTGTTACCAGATTCCCGCAAAACAAGTCAATACTACTCCATAGTTGCAGTTTCTGATTGGCTTACTGCGTAGCGTAACAAGACCAAGCGAGACCAATTTCACGAGGAGGTGTTACTCGGTGAAACTCTTGTTTTTATCACCACTGCGATCGTCGCGAGCGTTGCAGAAGTAGAAAGCGGTTCTACTTTTCCAAAGTTTCATGAAACCAACCATGTTACTCGGTGCAACGCGTGCTGAAACATGTTTCGCTGTGCCGTTGCACAGACGTTTCAGCAAAAAGTTTCAACTTGTAAGAGCGGCTTTATATTTAAATGACCTTTAAATGGACACCGATTTTGCTTTTGCATCTATTGCGGAGTTTGCGCAGAAAATGGAAAGAGAGTTTCCTTTGCATGTTGCTGCTTTAAAGGGGCTAGGTCACGCTATTTTAGGTAATTTCGTTTAATGTTGTTAATTATGAGCTCTAAAGGTCAAATTGGCACAGCAAGAGTCTTTCATTTGCAAAATCACGGCAACATAACGACTGAGAATGATTTTCAAGCTTTGTAAATGACATTTTGATATAGACTGATATAAATTTGAAAAAAGGTGGGCCGACGTTTTTCAAATTTACCCAAATTCAATCCATTTCAATCCTCTTCAGTTTTGTCCATCCATGTCCCTTCTTTGCTTCCCTGTGTTTTGTTAGAGTTTTTCTATAGTTTTGAACAGTTATTTTGATATTTTAGTTAATTCTATGACCATTCGATCAGTGCTGAAAATGCCTAAAATAGCGTGACCTAGCCCCTTCAAGCTCAACTTCCGGCTATATTTTTAGGACTGCGAACGCTGTTAAATATTTGGCCAAGGGGAATAGGTAATTTTCGCAATAGCGTCATTTGACTACAACTACCAGAATTCAGTTTTCTTTCTTTTCTTATTTAAAATTTTTCTTCCCAGCGGGGAGACAAGCAAAACCTTTAAGATTCTGGTACTTATAATCAAATGGCGTCATCATGCAAATATCCTATTCGCCTACGTTTACATGATAATAATAATAATAAGCTCCACTCTTGTCCTAGTCTCCCCAGTTTCCCCTCTTCCAGTTTAAAACCGTTGTAAAGCCAGAGCAGCCTGCGGAGGAGCCGAAAGTCTTGACCTTGCCGACGAAAGGTTTTCCCCAAGTTTTTAAGTTTAAATATTTGAAGAGCTCGGTATCCAAATATTCGTACATTTAACTTGTTTCTTAGTGAACGGAGCAAACGAACGAGAACATTTTGAACTGGTATCAAAACCTCTGTGGCTACATCACCTTGTGATATCATTGGCTCAATAGTAAAGGTATGTCCAGGCTTCATCACACCGACAGCTTTGTTTTCTAGGACGAACCAAAAGAACAATATCATCCATTTTGAAAAACCTTTCCATCGTTTTGCAAAAAGATCTGCAATTGAATGCTGAAAGGTACAATGACAAGCAATTGAATTGACTTACTTGCGTAGTGGGGAACGCTTGGTGCGGTATGAAACAGTCTGAAAATAACAAATACTAGCTTAACAATCTATTGTTCACCTCCGAGCAAGCCAATCGGAATGCGGAAAGCACTAGTCTCTTGTGTAGTACTGTATATAATAAAATAAGGGTACTTAAATAAGTTTTATTAAAAATAGGAAAGTTCTAACGAGGCAACTCACTTCTATAATTTGTTCTTTGCGCGCAACTCTAACATGTTCCTTCAGAAAGCAAAAGAGGCTTTTATTTGTCAAGGAAGCAAAATGTTTCTAACAGACTGAAACATTTTTGCTTCTGAAGCAAATGTTGCTTTTTGGCACAAACGGGGAAAGATTGTTGGAACAATGTTTCCGCAATGTTTTCTCGTTTGCGGGGGCCTTAATGAAAGTGCACATAAGAAAAGAAAAGAAATGGGTGAAAATTACTTCAACCATGCTCTTGAAGTTAATGATTACAAAACTCAATTAGTCAGTATTCTCTACTTACTCGTGAATTCCGTGGCCACAATAGCTCTTCACCACTGAGAAGCCATGCGCCTGAGCATGTTTCTGAATTATGTTACCAATTTCTCTGTACTTAACACCAGGCTTGACTAAAAGACAAATTAATCAATACAGTGTTACAACATCTTTTAACAATTCTGCAGTCACTTTAATCAACACCGAAAAATCGTGTGAATTTCAATATGGTGATCACAACCAGTGTCGGATCCAGACATGGCGGTAAGGTGGGGGCCCGCTCTCAAACATTTTGTTTTTTCCCTTTCACAGTTTTGGTGTTTAAGGACGGTGCCTCCTAATTCAAAGGTATATTTTTGCCCCGGCTTATGATTATCCAGGAAATGTAATTGATGAATAATATTTGTAAAAATCTTGCTTTGTATGGCGTTCTTTCTCAAATTGAAGTTTAATGATCTCTCAAAAATGCATGGCTACCCCCAATTTTCTTTTTGGATACCAAGAGTACTTACTAAGATCTACTTTCTCTGGATAGTTTTAAACCGCGCAAAAATATCACTGTATTAGTAAGCAGCACCGATAGGAAACCCGAGTATCTCGAGATGCGCAGAATGTATGCGCAATAACAATGGTAGGCACCGTCCTTAATGGTGTTTTGGTGGCTTTGGTCCAAAAGTAAGGGGGGGGTAAGGGGGGAGGGGAGGGTGGGCCCGGGCCTCTCCCCTGGATCCGCCACTGACAACTGTACTCTCTCCTCTATGAGGAACAAAAGCCAATATGAATGTACATGATGTTTGAAGTTAGCCCTTTTCCTCCTAAGATTTTACTCTCCCTACGCCCGACGATTTTACTCGTCAATGGGGGGCCCCATCAGGGATTAAAGGGTAAAGTTCAAAGCAGCGGGAGAAAGATTGATGAAAAATTATGTAGTTAACTTGAGCCTCGATACGGTGAGAGCAAATAAGTGAACGGTTGGTTGACCGGTCGTGTCAAAATTCGTTGTAAGCGAGCCTCGAAGGTTTCTGACATTTGAATATTGTTCGCTGTTTCTCAGCTGTGGATGCTCGCTGGAACTTGATACGTGGTCAAAGAGGAGTAAATTTTATCCGTGTGGCCATCGCCGGAGTTTGAGCGTGACTGATGCCGGACAAGTGTGATTTTATCGGCGAGATGTGAGGTAAGCTAGAAATTAGTTACCAGCCTTTCCTTTATTTAGGTGCAAGTGACAACCCGGGAATTTGAGAAGTCGCTTAAATCGCATTCAATCAGGCAAATAACCACACAAAAAGCGAGAAAGTCACCACGATAATAAAGTACAGCTTTTTTATTACAACTTTTGTGTGTAAATTTTTTTTTCAGTTTGTTATCGAGATTCCCATACAAATCCTTATAATTTTTTTACCCTCCCGAGTCTGGGCTGCCTGTGGTCAAACGAAAATGTCGGCTCGATTTCCAGCCGTTTTGGGAGTGCGGTTAACATCCTCCTCCCAACGAAAGGCTGGATCACTGGTCTGCGTCGTATGTCCGTGACGTAGCACCCGTCGCAATGGTATTTTGTATTAAGCCAATTGTATTTTATACTTGGCAGGCAGGCGACCTTCTGATTGGTAGAAAATACAATTGACTGGACCAGTGAGCCGGTCTGATCCAGTTGTAGTGTACGCGGAGGAACACGGGCGCACAAAACGGCTGGTCAATCGAGCCTAACGATAAAGTGACGATCCAAAAAAGGACTGTCTTCGTTGGAGGCTAAGTGAAAACCGAAAATCACCTGGAAACAGTCATTGAAAAAACTAACAGTTGAATGGCGAGGACGAAGAATTCTTAGTGAGAAACGAAAAGGGACCAGTTGAAAGACAGTTATGCCTGTTCCAAACGTCGTGCTACTGCCGTGCCGAACTCGAATGAATTTGGCTTGGAAGTGGCACGACGATGGCACGGCAGCGGTTTCAAACGTCGAACCTAATACAGTCGCGCCAAATTCAAAAGACAAAACAAACCATCCATCCAGCGTAATAGTATGCAAATGATGCAAAATACATTAAATTAATTTATGAATTGAGTTCGGCGCAACAATAGCACGCCGTTTGAAACCAAGTCGTGCTTCTGCAGTGCGGCACGGCAAGTTCTGCCGTGCTAAGTGGTCGTGCCGAACCTAAGTCAGCCGTGCCGAGCTTAATGGTTTCAAACGGCGTGCTACTGCCGTGCTTAAATCGAAAGGACAATTTCATTTGAGTTCGGCACAGCAGTAGCACGACGTTTGGAACAGGCCTTAATTGCGTTGGAGCATGAACTGCATGGCGAGGATGAGGAGTTTTAGGAGTGAACCGAAAAATCGACCTTTGGATCGAACACCTTGAAAACCCAGTATCACACACACAAATTAAATTACCTGAAGAAATGGCTTGATTAATGCACTCATTAGTGACTTTTACAAGTTGTTTACTGTCTTCATTGACTTCACCAACGAAGAACGTCTCATTTAGGTCTCCGTGGAATCCATTGAAATAAATGGTGATATCAACTGCAGATGAGAAGAAAAACGTTCGTACAGCCGTAAATATCCGCAAGGCAATTCTTAGTATCTGACTGGTTTTCCTGTGGTCCGTGCTCTCGAATATCATCAAAAAATATCATCATCTGTCCCTTGTCCTCGCATCATCAATGCTGTCGTCATCATTACTGCTATCATCAGCAGCAGCAGCAACAGCAGCAGCAGAACAGGTATTTCTGCCCACCCATAAGCGCAGATACTAATCTTCTCTATGAGCTATCCATAGACCTCTTTCATAACGGCGGCCAAATGAAATATTCTTTTGTTTTAATGCTAATAACCCTTTCTAGCCTCGCTACGACGAGCAAATTTCAAAAGAATATTTTGTTTCAAAATGAGGGCAGTAGGTCTAATTAACAGGGAAAGATCTCGTGGATATACCCACCACGAGTCCCCTAGGTTAAACTCTCATTTTACAGATTAAGTCTAAGTGCCCATTTCAGTGATTAGGTCTAAACTTTCGTTTATCTTATTACTATAGCAATATTTAGTTCTAGAAACTGATTTAGAATGGTCATTTTTTTAGAGTTATGGTTGGTGTGTATATCCATGAGACCCTTGCCAATTAACATACATACAAAAGAATGTAAAAGTGGTCGCCACTTATGAAAGTGGTCTATGCAGCAAGCTCTGCAGTACTAGCCACATCCACATACCCTTC
>OX421453.1:41710925-41728425 GCA_949126865.1 Montipora capitata | reverse complement strand
TGCAACAGGTATACATGGAAAAGAAGTTAGAAATCCTTCGTTTTTACGCTTCGTGATTCGCATTAAAATTGTCAAACACCTGTTAAAATACATATCTTTCTTATCCTTGTTGTTTAAAACGCCAGTCATGCCGTTTTAAATCACCACCCCACGTTTTCTTATTCCGGAGTGGGGTCAATCGAACGCACCTGAAGTAAAACGTTAGGACATTTTGACCAGCCTTTCATGCGTTTTCCAAAAACAAAATATTAATGCAAGGCTGGTGGTACGGCTGTGAGGATATATATCATATTTTCGGTAAATGAAAAAAAATATATATATATATTAGTTAGTGAACTGTGCAAGTTAATGTAATAATTGTTTGTTAATAGTCATCTGGTTTGCCTCCGGCCAGTTGGGATTCTTAACAGTTGTTGTTGTTCTGTCCTGTCGTTTCGTTGATTGTGTTTCATTGGCCCTGAAAAGCCCCTATGAGGAGTGATCAATTAAGTATGTATTGTTTATATATTTTTTTTTTATTGTATAAGTGTGCATAGTCGATTTAAATTACATTCCTATCATTTCTTTCTTCAGGCTTGAAATCAACAGGAAAGCTTTATAATAAATATCCAATGAATCAGTGTTACGTCCACTTCTTCGTCCTCTTCGTTCTCTAGTGGATACCCATCTCGTCTCGTGACGTTTAATATGCGACTCAGCGCAATTGACATTTTTTGTTCTTTATACAAATATTTTAAACTGAAGTTATTTTTGGCCAATTGTTTTAAACTCATACAACGAGAGAATAAATTTAAAATTTATTGACTGTCAAAAGTTCAGTTTCATCTGAAATTCAGACACTTTGAGCCATCAAACCATGAAACAAATTACGTTTCGTTTTTCAAGGGCACAAAAAGGTATTAATCCGTGCGCGATCGAAAATCGCTATTTTCATTTGACATTATACTTTGCCCATGGTAATGAAGGGAGGAAGGGAACTTGACCCCTGGGTCAAAGCATGCACGCAATATATGCAAGATAATCAGTCTACTCCAAGATTTATACGTAAGTATAACGAACTTTGATGAAATGTCATATGAAAGATCTTTGTAGCACAATACTAAATATTGAAATTGTTTTCACACAGTGGCTTTATTTGTCTCAATTAAACGGTGTCAGAAAGACAAAAAAAACCATAGCCTGTACAAAAACTGCACACAACAACTATAAGTACTCGCACAGAATGAAAATGGGGAAATTTCTTTCACACAAAGGATAGAAGGGTTAAAAGTCTGTCATTTAACTGAGATTAACACCGCAAAATAAAATATTAGGTTCAATCCGATTTGCAAATAAAATATCTAGTTTGAAACCAGTTCTACGTAATCCTAGTAAAGACATTATACCAATACCTTATAAGCTGTATTTGCTTTAGGTCCGTAACTTAAACGCAAAATAAATGATGATTTACCAGCATATTCAAGTTTATGAGCTCTTTTTCACATTAATTCATCGCGAGTGTTTCATTCTATTGTATCTGCAAAATAAGTGAATATAAACACTCTTATTTGAGTACGGTTAGTTTGATTTATGCTGTCTTAAGCTTAACAGTTACAGATATTGAGAATGTTAGGTAGGATTAAGAAAAATTGGTTCAATTATTAAACACAGCTAAATGAAAAATCCACTGTACCCGTCTCGACCACACGGGGGTGAACTTTAACGAGAATTTCAATCTTTCAATGCGCTAACTAATCTTGTTTAGGTCCGTACATCATTGTCTTAGAACAATCTTATGCTTTTCGCCCCTCTTGAATAACTGGAAGTCCATTCACGCTGTTAAATCCCAATTCGTCCTTCTTTTCTAAAGAATAAGCAAATAACATTTCATCGTCATCGCCGTCAATGCTAAGATTGTATGGTGAAGTGCTCTGTGAAACATCACGAATCCAGTTCATTATACGATCATCTCTTGCCTCGCCATGTTCACTGGAATCGCTTGCCAATCTTCGTAAATTCCGATGATGGAGCTTTCGGCTACGTTGAACTGTCGGGCTCCAGCTTGGGCTCGACGGAAGGCTCCTAACACACATCCTTGGGCTACACGATTCAGTTTCGGGAGAATGATCGGCAAAACCAGCGCTGTGCCGGCGAAAGTCATTTCCTTTTACGCTCGGCCGTAAGTCCAAGCTAAGTGAGAGCCTTTGAGAGGAACTTGACGTTGACATTTTTGATGTTCTCCCAAAAGAAAACACCGAATCTGTTGTTATTCCAGGACTAGGTGTTGGAGGTCTGTTTGCATACGAGTATTTCGCACTGTTGTTTGATATCCACTTAAAGTTGGAATTCCCACATTTCTCGTTACTTTGTATCGGTGGAAGGGAAGATTGCCGTATGTCTGTTTCGCTTCCCCATCGTCGGGATCCTTGGTTTTTTCTGTTTCGAGGAAAGTTACGGCTTTTAAAACCATCCATGGTGGAGACACCGGAAACAAAATTTAAGTTAAAGGCTAAATAGACTTGCAACTGTTTCTTCATCTCTGGTGCATTTTTTACTCTCGTTTTGCTTGCTTGGTAAAATAACAAACTGGAAGGTGAAATCCATGACTAGTTCATCCAAAAAGTTTCCAAACTGATAATAATTTTCCGAACAAAACCGAAAGTTGACTTCAGCCGGCAATGGATTGAGACAGTTCTTTCAGCTTGTGCAACCGGCGTCTTGAATTTACATTCGTGACCCATGAATGTCGTTAACGAGATCTATACAATGGGACTGTCATGTCAAGTTATTCATTTGTTTCCAGGTATCATTTTACACCCTCACGCCAAATTATGCTAATTGCTTTTTTTGAGTTAAATAAATAATTAACCTTATCTTATCTTTGATTGAAACATTAAACAGCTATGCTTAGTAAGATCATCATTTGCTTATTCATGTAATAGCAAAATCACAACTCAGTTTACAAGTCAGTTGTAGTCTTAAGAAACAGATAATAATACAAGACAAAGGAGGATTGTGCCATACTATGACAACCATTCGCAGAGTGATGGGTTTTCTGTATTTGTCGACACAATAACGCTGCATCATGGCGTTCTGCATGTCTTCACATAAAAGCTGCAATAGGCTCAACACGTGATGTCACAAGGGTCAATTGTTGTGTTCGCGTGTCCTGACGCATTCAGACACAGCGTGAATGTTGTGATTGTCACGGCAATTTCAAACGATATGCGCAACCCCTGATCCCCTGTCTGTTCGCACTCACCTTCACAAAATGTTCCAGTGCTTTCCCTTCCGAGGACCACATGGAGTATCAGGGGCACCCAACGAGAATATAGTTCAAAACCACTTAAACATAGCATTGTTAAACTTATTTTAGTATTTAAACAGTAGATATAGGCATACTTTTATCCCCTAAAAAATTTTCATCTGTTCGGATTTCCTAGCTAAAAGTCTAGTGATCCGAAAATTATAGGGATCAAAACGTACCTTTTCGAAAATTTTAGCCAGAAAAAAGGCTCCCGGAAATTCTAGGTGACCTTTTTAGGGTAAAAATCCGTTTAAAATGAGCAATTATACCATTTTTCAGATGTTCGAAAATCCTAGGAGAGGCAGGAAAGCAAGAAATTTTACAACAAATGTTCCGAAAATTATAAATCTCAAATCGTCTTCCGAACAGATATTTTCCGAAAATTGACGTTGGGTGCCCCTGGAGTATTCGTCTTCGCTTGGCCAAACACGCTTGCGTGACTTCGTCGTAAAACGTTTCCATGGGCTCCTGGTTTCCACCAATGATTTACAAGCCTGTCTGGTCCAGGGGCACTTCAATCTCTTTTCTTTTGGAGGATCTTTTCGGTCGGGGATGTTTTAAGTCCGACGCTATGGCTCTTCAAGTGGTGCGGCGGCACCCTCCTGGCTCTTGCAACCACTCAGCATCCTTGTTACCAGTTCCCCTCTGCGACCTTGTTACCAGTTTCCCTTGTCTCCCAGGATATTTTAAAAGCAGCTTCCTCGAATATTCTCGAATTTAGCATCGTCATTCTCTACAGTACTCGTTTTTGTGATCTTCTGGTACTTAAGACGATCCTCTACCACCTCATAACATAGATATAACACGCCTTCAGTTTCCGTAACTGTACCTTTTTTTCTCCTTGTAGGTCACCAGCTCAGAAAGGAGATCCTTTTGCGTTCCTCCAACAGCAGAGCTCGGTCTTTCTTCCTTATAATAATTTTGTAACTTTCCTGTTTTTTCTTCCAGAGTTCCAGTTCTGCCTTAGCGATCAATATTATTTTACTTAACTCTGTTACTTTTTCCTGAAATAATCAAAGTGTTGTGTCTTTAAGCTACGGAGAGTTGCCGAGACACAATTAACATTACCCAGTAGAACACCCGACAACTGGAGAGAATCGAACAATGATGATGATGATGATGATAATAATACAGGGACCTAGAACCACAACAGATCTACCGTTTGCATGAGACCGAGAGAAAGCGCCAGTATTGACTCAAGTCGAGTCCTTGAAGTCGGGCATGTCCCGGACTGACTGCAACAAGTAGTCTTAGCACTCCAGGATTCTTCCAAGGATTCTTGCCGATCATACCGAGACTGTCTTCCCACCATGCATGGCCCAAGGCCCACATCAATCTTTTTCATAGAGTCCTCGAAATTCTTCGTTATGCTACCCAACACTCCTATTAAAACCGGACTGACAGTCACTTTCTTCATTTTCCACAAGGCCTTAAGTACCCTCCACTGCAAGGTCTCGATACTTGTTGGTTTTTTTTTCCTCTTTCGGTAGGGTGCGACTATGTCCTGGGTACGCAACGTCAATTATCTGACACTCTCTCTTCTTCTTGTCGCCCACTACAATATCTGCTCTATTCTGTGGGTGCCTTTTGTCCGTCTGAATTGTGAAGTTCCATAGGATCTTCGCGTTCTCATTCTCAACAACTGGTTCAGGGCTATGCTCGAACCGCTTTTCTCCGCACTCTATTTTGACCTGTTTGCAGAGATCCCAGTGTATTGCTTTTGCAACATTATTATGTCGTCGCTTGTATTCAGACTGTGCTAATTTGGGACATTTGCTTAGAAGTTGACAGTTGACAGTTGACAGTGAATCCTCCTATGTCTTGTCAATTTTGACCTTGATCACCTTTGTTCTCGGAGATTGACTCTGTGCTGCCATTAGAAAACTTTCCGTCTGCTTCTTTACATGGCACATCTGAAGACAATTCCAACTTTTCTCACTTTCTGTTTCTTTCATGTCTCTCAGAAACTGTCCATTATTTTTCGTAGTCCTTGCATGAAGCTTCTTCTGTCGCCTCCTTGATCATTCTCGTCCCCATCGCCCTTTTCGCTTCTCTTAACCGGCGGGACCTTGGCACGAAAACGAAAGGGCTCTGGAGATATACGATTTTCGAGTTTTTTGATTGGCTAATGGAAAACAAAGAATTTCTTAGCAGAAGTGAAAATGTTCGTGTGTATTTGTTGGCGGTACGGTATGAACAGCCGTGCTTTCAACTTGGGAAGACTTGGAGAAGGCTCTCCAAAAGAAATCGTGTTCAACGTTTCCAATATTTGTTGTCGTTGTTGTAACAAAACGGTTTTAGTTAGAAACAACCCGGTACATATTTTCGGGAAAAAGAGCATTCAAGAGCCGGAATTGTTAAACGTGCTTCAGTCTTTAACTGGAAAAGAAATTAAGTATGACGATGGTTTGCCGAGAAAACTCTGCTAACAGTGCTTCAGGAAGGTGACGAATATTATAGAATTCTGCGGTTTGTCACTGGCAACACTTTCTTCACAGGAATTGTTGATTGAAGAGACTCGTATGAAGCGAGTCCGTGGCTCACAACGGGTTGGAGAATCACCTTCTTCGAGTCAACAGGCGAAAAAGACCAGCTTGAACCGCGAAAATATCGAAAGTGTTCCCAGTGTTCGGATGTGCCTTTTTGTCGAGGGCGATCAAAACAACGGTATTTTATTGGGATTAAAGGTCCCCACAGGGCACAGGCTTTTTCCACTTGTTATTACAAGGATATCACCTTCTCCCTTATCATATAAATTATTTCTTAAATACTGTATTCTTGATTATAATTGCTATATCTTACTGAATTCATTGTACCTCAATATAATTCATTATTTCCTGACCATTAAAGTTATTACTGACAGTAAATTGTAATAGTTTCTCAAGTAAGATGCATAGAGCGAGCTTCAATCGAGTGTCGTGAAACCAAAACCAAAGTAATTACTTTGGCCAATCACAAAGGACGGAGACAATCCAGTAAACCAATCAAAAATCGAAGTAATTACATGTAGCCGACAGAAAGCGCGGGAAATGTGCACGCGCGAGCCACGATTGGTTTTGGTTTTACTTCCAGGTTCTGATTGGCTTAAAAAATGGCGCGAGAACTTTGAACCAATCACTGAGAGAAGTAATGCAAAACCAAAGAAATTAGCTAATTACTTTCGACACTCAATTGAAAATTGCTCTATAATAATAATAATAATAATAATAATAATAATAATAATAATAATTTATTATTCATTCTTTTGTCAGACATGTTGTTTTTCTCTTCCCTTCAGTTCACCTGGG
This sequence comes from Montipora capitata, assembly GCA_949126865.1. Taxonomy (NCBI): domain Eukaryota; kingdom Metazoa; phylum Cnidaria; class Anthozoa; order Scleractinia; family Acroporidae; genus Montipora; species Montipora capitata. Next base: position 41,721,852 of record OX421453.1, on the reverse strand, counting down.
AAAAGTTGTACAAGACACAGTCTTCACTTGACATGGGCACCCTCGTTCTGCATTAGTAATTTCTTGTGGATCATATGGTCTATGGTGTAAGCTACATGCAAATTCTGCAGGATTTGGATGATCTGAATGTGACAAAATAAAAATGATGATAACACAAACATTGTCACCCTTCACTTTAATAATTTCTAACCTTTTCACAAAATTTCACCTCAAAATGGAGGGTGGGACAAGCTAAAATGAAGGTACACGGTAAGCAAAGCCTTACAATATACTGAAGTAACCGGAAAGAAATAAATACAAGAGTTAAATTCTTTTTTTTTTTTTAATTTATTTTTTTATTCATATTTTACTTGGACTGCTTACATTACTAACACTACATGCTACTTACTCTATTAACAATACTAATTCTACCTACGACTCGGTAATTATACTATTCACAATTTTAACATGACTTACAACAGAGTACTGACCTTATCGCAATCTAATCACTACTTAAAACATGGTATTAACACTGTTTACAATGCAATATTTGCGTGGTTTACAGTACTAATACTAATATAAATTACGGGACGCATAAAATAAGAGTTAAATACTTGCCACTCTACAATGAGATGTCGCAATCCAATAACTTACGCAATTTTCCAACAAATGCCTCCGGGTGGCCATAAATTATTGTATACTTCGATTGCTTTATTTCGTTAATTTCGACATCACTTAACGATTCAGTATTCCAAACGACTGAACAGGTAACTTGCATATCGTTCTGCTGTTGACCTCTCATCAAGGCATTTAAAGGAGAAACAACCAGCAGCAGATGGGCTCCTGCCAGCAGTGATATCGAAGCGTTGGTCCTTAAACCTAGTAGGTTTCTTATATATATGTCCTATTATTTTTGCACCGGTACTACTTTGTACAAATCCTTAAATAAATAAATAAATAAATAAATAAATAAATAAATGAATAAATAAATGAATCATCGACTTTCGGCTCTTCTAACTCGATATCCCTCAGCTGCTTAGCCGATGGAAGATCTCGTAGTCAAGAGACCGGACCACGATGGACTCTTGTTGTTGTAGTAAGATTGGCATCAACGATGGGAGCGGTGGGAGGCGCGAGCGTTATCACACGGGTATCCTTACTACTCACAGGCATGTCAGGTCAAGCAGTGATATCGAAAACTAAATTACATTTTGTAAAACTGATGATTCATTGTCGGGTTTAGTTCTCGAAAATACTACAATAGCGCATCTGGGATTATAAATCAATCACTGGATCTAGAGTCGGAACAATTGGGAAGGGTTCTTTTCCACTGGTCAATATATAGACAAGCTTTCTTACTGGCAAATATATTCTCTCTTGCTTTCAGAGCGTTTGTCTTTCACGAAGAGCCTTTGATGATATCAATAATAATCATATTCCAATATCATTCCATTTTTCAAGTTCTTGAAGGAGAAATATTCAATGATCTGGCCTGGGCAAGGAAGTGCAATAAATAGTCCACGGAAAATAAAGAGGACGGATTTTTCTACATTTCTAGGTCCCCAGCGTACGTTATATTACTTAAATTAATTGAAGCTATGATCCTCGCAGTTATGAAGTTCAACGCAATTTTAACAATTGCGTAGAGAAGCCTGAAAAATTCAGGACCTCAACGGGGCTTGAACCCGTGACCTTGCAATACCGGTGCGACACTCTAACCAACTGAGCTATGAAGCCACTGACGTCAGTGGGAGCTGGTGATTTGTGGGTTCATTCATTACGGGAACGATAGAGCCCACAAATGACCAGCTCCCAACGGCAGTGGCTTCATAGCTCAGGTGGTTAGAGTGTCCACAAGTTGTTGGGAGTTGGGGGGGTCCTTGTTTCCTTGTTCCCTTTAAAAATTTGCTTGTGCTCCCTTGTTCCAAAAATTACTTTCAAACTTTTTCCCAACTTTTCGATCCCCAAAATTGTTTATGTTCCCTTGTTCCCTAATATATATTTGTCATTATTTCCCTGTTCCCCATTTCAAATTAGCCATGTTCTCTTATTCGTCAAAACTCCTGGGAGGGCCTTATATTCAGATGCGAGCAAATACTTAAGTCTTTGCACAGATTGAAACTGTTGGATAGTAAGCTATCCATCATCATCATCATATCTTTATTTTCCGTTTAGAGTAGCTTGGTGTAGCTAGTATCTGCAAGCATTTATCTCCCCAACCGTGATACCACATAGGACAGACCACAACACCGGGAACTCCATGCCCTATTCTTCTGGAAAAAGTTATCCGGCCTTGAACAACTAGGGCTTGAGCGTTAGCCATAGCAACGGAAATGGGCCTACACAAGAACAGAGAAAAATTCTCACTAGGGTGGGACTGTAACAAGGCTAGGCTTTTACACAAGTTGCTCAGCAACTTTTTGGCAACTTTTGCCTTTTCAAGCAACTTTTTAGCAACTTTTGGATTCGAGCAACATTGAGGCAACTTCTTTCAATTCGAGAAAATATGTCCCTCTTAAGTAAGAAAAATACTTTTTTGCATTATCTTCTGAAAAAAAGTAAATGTCAATGTTTAATTCGATAATCAGGCTTTTCCTGCTAGCTGTGTGGTGATCAAGGATTACTATAAAAAAATATATTTCTTTTTTCTTTTTTTTTTTTTTAATCAAGGCTGGAAATCCAACGATGTAGTCCCCAAGCTAGCAGGATCCGAAGGATACACAACGCTTTGCTACAAATATTAAGTGATTTGAGCAGGAGCCCATCACCCGGAGCGTGATACGCTTTTCCCACGAATTAGTTTTCAAAAACCCATAAGAAGCGGTGCATAATTAATAACAGTGTATTATTAATTATGCACCGCTGGTCCGCTTCTGGTTGGCTTTTGAAAACTAATTCGCGGGAAAGGCGTATCTAAAAATAACCTTACTTGTGAAAACGCCGTTGCACGAAAATAGGTAAGTTGCACGCTCCAGGTGATGGGCTCCTGATTTGAGTGTACAAATATCGACAGCGAACTATTAACTGATCCATTTGAAATATAATCAGATGTTACAAATTATTAGTGTATATTGGCATAAATGTGCAAGAATTCACTTCAATTAGTAGCAAAAATTGATTTTTTAGACTTGAGAAATGAGCAACTTTTGAGCAACTTTTTCTTACAATGAGCAACTTTTAAGCAACTTTTGAAGATTTTTGGAGCAACTTTTGACGGAAATCCGAGCAACTTGTGTAAAAGCCTAAACAAGGCCAACAGTTGAAAAAACGTATCCCTTCTCTTCACTTCAAACGAAATGTCAACTACGTTCCTTCACTGTGTATATCACCGCTATTTGTGTTTTATTTCTTATAAAGTGGACCGTCACTCAGACTGCCTATATTTTAGAGCTGGCTAGAAGGGAAATAGGGTGATTCATGGTATCCCAGAAAATCATGCAAACGCGCATGCTCAAACATTCTTGTTTACAATATATGATTCATTTCATAAATCATTTCATTCATTGTATAAAAAAAAAAAACAGAAAATGGCGCCACAAGTTTTTCATAATTCCCAAAAGACATTTTACTGCATTGTTCTGTACACCAACATGGCCGCCGTGACGTCACATGCATCAGTGCGCACCAGCAAGTAACAGGCGACCACCTTTACATTCCTTTGTATTTATGGTGCTAATTAGACCTACTGCCCCCAATCTCATTTTGAAACCAAAATTGTTTTTGAAATTTGCTCGTCGTAGCGAGGCTAGCATTAACACAGAAGAATATCTTACTCAGCCATTCTAGGTTATGAATGAGGTTTATAATATTTATGCTGTTTTTTTTTTATTTTTTTCCCTGTGTAGGAGATCAGAGAAGGTTTTTGTGAGATTTTCTGCCTTTGTGGATTCATCGTGTTGTGAAAATATTAACTAATTTGCATACGTAGGTTGAAATTTGATATGGGAGCTGTTTCGTCATTCTGGTGTAAAATGAAGTTAAGCTTATCTACTGCGCATTTAGGTGAAGTTTTACGTTCTTGACTAAATTTAATTTATACAACAATTATTTACAAAGAAGAGGCTAGTTTAATAATAAATAGTGTTTCTTTTCCAGACTGATAATTTGTTAGGGTGTTTGGGACTAAGTACGAACATTTGAGGAGGACAAACACGCATCAAAGTCAGACCAGTTTACGCTCATGGAGCGTCTAGTTGGTTTCTCGGTCCCAGAGTCTTAAAGTCTTATATAGACAAAAAACGTGAAGAGGTCTGGGATCAAGAATCGAAATGCTGGCAAGGAAAGTCCTCTCAAATGCGTTCATGGAAATAAAAGGTAAAAAAAGAACATTTTACCCTTGTTTGTTAGATATTCGGAAATATGCATGTTAAATCATAGAGAAACACACTTTTTGCTGAGGTACGCGCGACAAAGAAAATCGTGCACCTTCACACGCTCTGTCTGCGTCAGGTAACCAATCATCGTTGGTGTACTATCACAACGTCTTAACCTTGTTTTACAAAGTCTGTGATTGGTACAATTGCTTCTCTGTTTGTGAAAGTGGAAAATGTTTCGTCCCGGCTTGTTTATGCGAAGGTCGTGTTAAGGTTAAACTCCTTTCAAAGCGGAAAAATCGAGGCTACCTGCGGAGATTAACGCTGCTACAGGAGTTCGGACCAGTCCTTGATTAACGAAGTGAAAGTAAGTCTCATGCGTTTTAGAGGTAGATTATGGAAGTCGATCCTGTGAATTCATCATGTAAACAAAGCACCCATGAGGTAGATTTCTTCCGATTTTATAAGCTACCGGTAGTTGAGCTTTACAGTCAGTTTTGATTGTGACTCGGGAATTGGTGTTGGCTGGATAATCTCTGGTACGTTATAGAACATTATGAATGTTAAAATACCTGAAGAGGTTGTGAAAGGTATTTCGTTTTGTAGTGTATGTAAGCTTACCATTCAAGCTCAGCTTATATTTCATTTTTGTGGCAGAAGCAAGAGCCTTGTAATCAAATTACGACATCTCTTACGACCTCTCTTAACGCCCCGAAGGTGGGTTCACTGCGACGAAAACGTATGGAATACATTGTAATTCGCATACTTAATTCACTCTAAAATGATGAATTTTGAATTAAGAATGACCTTTCCAGTTTTTAGTTCGTATGTTCATAAAATAAGAAAAATTAGCTTAGTTTCAAATTCAAATTTTTATATTCAGTGTCATCCTAAAATTAGTCTTCTCGGATAAGGACTATAAACCGTAGGCCCCGTCTCACAAATATCTTCCATGTTCATTAGTTCCCTGTGGGACGTTAAAGAACCCACACACTATTCAAGAAGAGTAGGGGATGAAGTTCCCGGTGTTGTGGCTGTCCTCTGTGAGTATATGGGTGGGTGGGTATAGCAGGTCCACGTCAGCTGAATAGCTGCCAAAACTTCAACATGCTCAAATAAATAAATAGCAAACAAACAAACAAGACAAACTTTCTTACTTTAAAACAGAATCTGTGTGATCTTAAAATTACAACCCCGAAGTATGAAAATTTGTCCTTATTTTAAAAGTGGTGACAATGTGTCTGGAAGTAACTTGGATTTGAAAAGGACATTGTACGTAAGAGTAGAAGAAGCTGGGATAAGTACCACCCACAGGTTCATTTGTGTGTGGGCTAGGCTGGAAGTCATAAATCAATTCACAGGTACTCGGGCATAGCCAGCCCGAGCCTACAATTTTTTTTTGTTTACTTAACTTTCATATAGTAATTTTAGAAGCCTTGAAATGAAACTCTTTCATATCATAGTCTCAATTAAGAGACAGGCCTACAACAATTCGAAATGCTGTCTAGGTCCCTGGCACTGGTATTATATTTCGTCCCAAGCACTCTAGATCATAGCAATATTATTATTATAAATATTATTAACTTAATAAGAAAGTCAACTGAAGGGAAGTAAGCATAACAGTCATAAGTGATTATTTTTCTTATTTTGTCCAATTGTGGCTTAAGAGCTTCACAAACTGCAGGCGTCACCTTGAGTTTTAAATGGTTGGTTGCAAAGCCTCACAGTTTAGTTGCCTGAGGAAGAATATCATTTTATTTTCCAAAACAGCTACAGTAAGGATGTCAACGCTGTGCCCATGGCTTAACTGTGCAGTTTTGAGAATCTAACAATCTAGGACATGTCAGAAATGTGTTGTGTTGACATGACTGCAAAAAGATGGCTGCTGTCATCATTTTTTTTCTCTGTCCTGGATATTCTGTGGCTGCCATTAATCTTTCTGTAGATTACTTCCTATTTGAATTTTCTTCATTTTACCAAAAAACAGAAAAACCAGCACGAAATAATTTGAAAATATATTCATTTTTTCCGATGTGGGGATCACTGATGGGAGATCAATAAAATTATCATTTTTAAGGCCTATTCTACCTCAAGGAATAACATCAGCCTTAAAAGTTTACTTAGCAGACTTCAAATGAGTATGATGACATGAGCTAATTTTCTCTAATGTAGCTTCTTTTATTCCAAATAATGTAAACTAAGATTGTCTTACAACTAAAGAAAAAGAGCTGCTCGGATATTTGAAAACTTGAATGGTGAAGCTAAGGCAATATTATGGTCCAAGTAATTCTCTGTCTAAAGTTGAGAGATGCAGTTGGACTGGAAAGAAGAATAATTCCATTTTAGAATTTCCATACATCCACTCCACAGAAACTGGGAAGTAAACTCACAGTGGAAAATAAAGAACACAATTAGCCCTGAACATTTTAACAGAGAAATGCTTGGACCTCTATTAATCAGATTTTTAATTATATGGGTTAATTAATTAACATACAAACACTTTCTTTTTAATTGGGCTCAAAATAAAGTGTAAAATGGCAGATTTTATAATGTCAACAAGGTCTATCAAAATTTGCACTGTCAACAAAAGACATTTGTTTGGCTGATGGACTCTATTCTAATATTCAGCGCCAATGTATAGCTTTGAAACTTGCCACTACAGTTTTGTGCACATTGCATACCTATCGCAATGATTCTAGATGTGCTCCACAATATGAGCATACCAGTTTTGTTACCATGGCAACATACTGGGTTCCAGACCTCCCTGATATTAAAGGCTTGGCTGGCCACCTTTGGCGTTCTATTTTGAAATTTGCCAATGGTACACGTACCTCACCTGCATAATCCTGCATGGATATAAACATGTTAGGTCGAGTTTGTGGCCTTGTTAAATGTTTTTCTAGCTTATGATCACCAAAAATATTGAATCAGGTTGGAGGGGACTGGAAAAGAGTGAGTTGCCATGGGAACCAATTTCTTTACAGTCGAAGGTGCGTTGCATGTAGAACTATTAGCCTACCAAGTTCAATGGTCTCTGCTGCAAATTGACCGAGCTAGCTCTATTTTATATACTTGATTTTATACTGGGTTGAGTGAATGACATCATCAACCCTCTCATTTGCATATTTTACACATTTTTCAAACTTAAATATCTCTGGAACTAATGCAGATATTTGCAAATGGTAAACAGCGTTTGTAGTCTTTCCTGGAATTCTATATGATAAACCTAAAAACTCAAGGGATAAAAATTTGATCATAGTAGCACTTTAAATTGAGAAAAAATACTTAAATTGAGAACTTTAACCCATTGACTCCCGGGGGTTCCCCATTGACGAGTAAAATTGTCTGGCGTTGGACAGAGTAAAATACATGTACTAAGTCTGGCCGGTTTGGGTATCAAGGGGTTAAAATAAGAATGGTCAGGTTCTTACCTGACGATTGAAAACTACATGTAGGAATTTGTATTCTTAAGTTAAGAAATTGACTTTTAGGGTGTAAGAAACCAATTTGATTCAAGCTGAAGGCCAATCTTGAAGAGAAATAAACAAACAAACAACTAAACTTAAAGCAATAAGCAAAGTGATTCTAGAGTTTTGATTGGTTTAGCCATAATGGTTTCTGAGATATTATACCATGCTCTACAAATATAACTCTATAAATGTATCTTTTTTTTTGTACAAGATTTTATTAATTTGTGGGCGTTTTTAATAAAACATTTATTATTTCACTCGCACAAGTTGGATATGAGATGATTAGAGAGCTCAGTGCTCATGCTCCTTATTGGCTATCTGTCATCTCATATCCAATGCACGCTCATGGGATAATATTATTGTTAAATATCAACTAGTAATAGCTGTCGCTAAATGCCAATGAGACAGTCAATATAATACATAGTTTGCAGATTTGTATCAGAGTTCCAATAGTTTTAATTCCAAAGTTCTGCAACTCATCTTATCTACATTGTAGTTAACAATAACACAAGAACAATAAAAATTGCACACTTTGTATCTCAAACAACAATATAAATATTAGTGCTGTAATTTTTGAACGGCTGTAATTTTCAAAGGAATATACGATATTTAAGTTGAATAAAATCAGTGCCAAGTAAAAAATCTTTAAAGACTTTTCAGTGTAAAACATGTAATGGAAAGTCGCACTCTCTCACACATGAAAGTTGTTTCACTTGTAGAATTTTTATTTTGCAAGATACAGCCAGAATTTTAAGTCAAATTGATCGTTGAATTGTGTACTTTTGCAGACAACATATCCTTTGAAAATTAAATTAAATTGTTCACAACTCAGTGGTTACAAAATAAAAAACAAACTGCTCTACTCATGGACCGAGGGCTGAAATTGACAACAGCGGCTGATAAGAACATGTACGCCGGTTTAGTTTTTAGCTCATTCACTGAATATAGAACAGGCTGGTTCGAAAATAAATATTAATTAAAGAACACTCAAAAAAAGTATGCACTTCATGTTTACCGATGAAAGAAACATCCGTGCGTGGGTTCGTATTCCGAACACAATAACTGTTTGTGAAAGTGTGTCTTCGTCATGTAGTTCGTAGTCATGTACTACAGTGTGTATTTAGTGCTGTCAAGCTATTCTGTAGAACAGTTACTGGGCAACAACAGCAAAACAATAAGCTAGGTAATGGGGCAGACGCATTTTTCGATATATGCGTACAATGTATGGTTATATGCACATACACGTTTTGTGCGTGTTTTTCGGTTAACATATTTCTGAGTGGTACTGTGTGTTTTTAAAAAAATCAGATAGGGATTTGTCATAAACACAGGCATAAAATAGGGATGATTCCTATTTTGTGTGCTTATATGACTCTCCTATAACTGTGGTTATGTTTTTTAAAGACTTACATCTTGTATGTCATGCCCTACCAGGCTTTAGGTACTACCACTAGGTTGTACAAATAATATTTGTCCATGTACAGGGTGTCCAATATCAATAAGATGGCTTTTTTTTTTGTCCCTAAGTATTACAGAAACTGTAGGTGTATCTAACTAGAAGGCAGATGGCAACATTTTAAGGTTGGATGGTACCTCACAGTCAACAAAGACAAGTTTCATGATTCTTTAAGCCAAGTGTTTCATGTACTAGCTGCTTTTTTTATATCATGTGATGCACCTTTGCCCTCTCAGGGGGATAATTTCATTACTTATCCCAAAGTTGCTATGGCTTTAAAAAGGCTCCCACGCTGAGTAGTTGTACATTACTTAAGCAGACTGACTCCATCATGGAAATTTCAATCAAAGGTTTGGCTTTTTACTGTCCTCAAACACTGTGGTGAAATTGGCCAAAAGGGCCACATCCTGTGCTGTGATTGGCTGATGTCAATCCACTCTGTCAGTTTCTTTATTAACCAGTTGCCAACTGTCACCTCAAATATGACAGGTGAAAGTAAAATGCCAGACAGTCGTTTCAAAGTTGACCTTTAGAGTCCAGATGTTTATGAAAGGCTTGAAAATGAACCTAAATAAACCACTAAAACAGATCTGGATCCAGAGGTGAGTGTTCAAAAAGCACTCTGCTAGCTAATGTGTGATATAACAGTGCTGAAATTCCAGGTTGTCCCTGTTTCAAAAGCCGGGCAACTAACCCTGTAAATTTGGTTGCCCGTTAGGAAACCCTCTACAATTTAATGCATGCCTTTTTGAGATGCAATCACATGGTGATGGAGCTTGAGTATCCCATAGATCTTAGTCAGTGCACCTGTAGTTTTTTGTGGAAGTCTGGGTTTTGAAATTTCCATTGCCAACATGTTTGTGATATTCTCGTTTTTCCTACCTGATGTAATGGTTTGTAAAGGTACAGATATTCAAAAAATGGGAAAATGCTCAGCTGCGGCAAATTACATGTAGTTATTGTTAACTTTACACTACTATTGGACATACATTTGTAGCAAACCTTCAAGTGAGTCAGGTGCTGCTTGTTTACAATGCTGTACATGTAGTTCATTTTCTATTTTTGGCTGGGTTGTCTGTTGTTTTTCCTTGGGCAACCAGGCTTTCCATTTCACCAAAAACTGGTTGCCTGGTAAACTTTCTGGTCGTCTGAGATCACATCTAATTTCAAGCACTGGTTTAGTGATGCATGATAATGATAGATTGGTTGTAAAAACTGTAATACATTTTACAAGTTTTGGTCCTGTCTGTCACTACTTACATTAATTAACCCCTTGACATTTCAAATGCCCTAGGATGCCCCCAGTTGACAAGTAAAATCTTCTGGCATTGGAGTAAAATCTGTCAAGTCTTACTCCCAGGTGTCAATGGGTTAATGGATGGGTTTTTGACTGCTTAACCCATTGACACCTCAAACGACCTAGGATGCCCCAGTTGATGAATAAAAATTAATCGTCTGGGCCCGGTTCCTCAAAATTCGATTAACTTAATCCAGGATTAGCGTAAACTTTTGTTTCACGTTTTCAACTTTTTGGTGAAAGTTTCTTTTGCTTATTTTTGTTTTTCAAGATTGACGTCTTCTCATGTAAAGTTCTGCCGAAAATCTGCATTGAACAGCATTTGGGAGTAGAGAAGTAAACTGCTTGGTTAATTTTTAATCTTAGATTAGCGTTAATTGGCTTTTGAGGAACTGGGCCCTGGCCTTAGACA
>OX421453.1:41700925-41703425 GCA_949126865.1 Montipora capitata | reverse complement strand
CCCAAGGGGAAAAAAATGGTTTCTAGATCTTTTATTACCAGTATTTGTAGATTTGTAATAGCATACACAAAAGAGTATTGAGAAAATTCTGACTTGAAATAATGAAATACAGAATAAAGCTTACATTCTAGCTCTTGTAATTGTGCAAGTAGGGGACTGTTTTTGTGGTTAAGTTACTTGGCTTTGACAATTATTTATTAACAGCTTAAAATGCTCATCACCTCAACACACTTTTCCACTTGATTTATTCTCTGAAATCGTCCCAAATACCTTGTGTTGTTTTCGGAACCATTTGATTGAAATTTCACTTTTTATAGGCTTTACATTTGTAATAGACGGGAAAAGTGGTCATACTTTGATCAATAACAGAGTAATAAAGGGGAACAGGTTTGAAACTGGGTTGACGTCGCAAAGTAATTTGCATCGCTGTTTTCAAATAACTATCTCAATGCAAATTAATTTGTGATGTCAACCTGGTTTCCAACACATTCCCCTTCATTGCTCGGTTATGGATCAAATTATGACCACTTTTCCTGTCTTTGAAAGCCAATAAAAAGGTCAAATTTCAATCAAAAGGTTCTAAAAGCAACAGGATGTATTTGGGATTATGTGAGAGAATAATGAAAGTGAAAAAGTGTGTTGAGGTGATCTGGAAGCAATTTCACTACTTTTAAGGACCTCTTTATTAGAAGGGTTATCACTACAACACTGTATCACGGAAAAGCAATGTTATGGTACCATATGAAACACCAATTTTTTGCTTAACAAAAATGCTCCCACTATTTTGATGTAATAGGTTACCATGGCAACATGAAAGCTCTCCAAAAACACTCTCCATTCATCTTTGCCCTCCTACATCTCAATTTTTTGTTGTAGAATAATAGTAAATAGCAATCTGAGATAGAACTACATGTATTGGAAAAGTTTTAAAAAAATCCTGGGAGCCAATTCAGAGCTACCTTAAATTTTCAACAAATTAAAAGGTAGCTCTGAATCAGCAGTTATGAATTTTTAAAAACTTTGCCGATATTTCTGTCACAGATTGCTAATTACTACCTATGTTACCTATTGAGTAAAATGTTTTGGAGGAAGGTGAGAATTTTGGTTTTATCAAAAACTGTTTGAAAAATTTTTGAGCTGGTGTTTAGAATTGCCCTTTGTCAGAGCTCATAGCCTGTGTAGTCTTCTTGCCTCGTGAAAAATGGGAAGAAGGAAACTCCCCTCCCCTCCCCCTCCAATTTTTTTTGCACTTGCCCTATTCTTGCACATCCAGAAAAATGAATTTGCTTTTTGCGCACTGGAAGCGCAGGCTGCAGAGCTCATAAATCTTGCTTACTGTGTAATTTACCGTCATCAACTCATTTGACAGAACCATTTTTTTGTTTAAGTCCCCACGGATGCAGCACCTAATGGAGGATGCAACTAAAACCAATTTAAATGGGTGGAAGGCTCTGGTCGCACCAAAACTGCTTCCCTCCCTTTTGCAGACTTTCCCCAAGAGAAAATAAAATAGACCTAAAAGGCTAACTCATTGTTGTACCCAATAATAATAATAATAATAATAATCTTTATTATGCTTTTTTCAGTGTACATTTTCTTTTTTTACAGTCTAGTAGGTTTGCAATTTATAATTAATTATATTTAGTAGTAATAATGGGCAAGCTAGGAAGCTAAATGAACCAGTTGGTTTTCTTGTTAGCTCCCTGAACAATTAAGGTTCTTACTAGCAGGCAAAATAGGATAAAATGCAAAGAGGGAAGAACTTATTTTCAAGAAGTATGTTGCTACATCAGTAGTAGGGAAGTTCATTTAAGTTGTTCAGAGAGAAGACAATTCAAACCCTTCGGGAATAAAAACGTTTTGTTCCAGGTATTTCTAAATATCTTTTAAATGTAAATGCTACATAATAATACAAATGCAATACACAAAGAATCTTAATCCTGGGAGATTTGAATTGGGTACAACATTGAGTTAGCCAATTAAGGTCCATTGCTCATAACTGTTTTCAATCTATACAAAAAGAGCCATTATGATTTGGCCCTGTGGCGTCATTCCTGGTGGATCATTATCCTTTGACAATAAAAATATTTTCCAGAATAATTTCTTTAGAATTTTATTTTTGTGATACGAGCACTTGAACTCGAAACAACTTTGTATTCAGGCTCTTTCAATTGAATCAAGAAAAAAAGGACAACTGGCAAAGTTCTGGGTGGTTTATAGGAGGACGCAATGATCGTTACACTTCGAAAATGTCCATGGTTAAGGAAATCAACAGAAATTGGGAATTCCCTAGTACCTAAACAAACGTTCTTTAATTAGGCCTTGTGTTAATCGTTGCAGAAAATTTGATAACAAGGTTTTTTTCCGGGATAAATACTTAAAACAATGCCTGCTAAGTACGCTGCCACACCAAGCAGGTTTTGACGAATGACAAGTGTCATTCTCTCAACCAATTGGAATCCTCCTTTATTTTCAACCAATGAAATGAAACCATTTGGCG
>OX421453.1:41685925-41695925 GCA_949126865.1 Montipora capitata | reverse complement strand
TCCACGGATCGACGAACATTTTTCGCGTTTTGCAACTCGAGTCATCGTTTTCTTCATGGGTCGACAAAGATTTTTTCTTTTGAGATGCACAAGGAGTTTTCTTCACGAACCGACGAACTTTTTTTTGCGAAGGGTATATCGAGTCGTCCGGCTTTTCTTTATGGATCAGTGGATCTTTTCGACAACCGACATTTTTATTCCTTTCTTCTTCAACTTCGTTTAATGACCGTTTTACTAACGATGTTTTAGTTCTGTTCGGTATTGTAGGCTCATAGCTTCTTCTCGAATATTCTCTTAAGCTGATGGATATTTATAATTTTTTTTAGTTTTTGACTATGACTTCCCCGGGGTGGGTGTATTGTTTGGGACGGGTGGGTAAACTATAATTTAAACTCCACTTGTATAGCAATGCGGGGGCTCATTTGATGTTTGTCAGATGGGCTGGTCGCGTACCTTGTGTACATAAACTTAAATATAAGTATATTTAAACACAGTTTAATTCAAAGTTAGTAATGCTAATTTAAGCGGTGCGGGAGTTTTCGGGATGACTAGCATCCCGTGAACTGGTCGCGCGTAACGCGTAATGACAGAGATTAACGATGATACCATAAAAGAAAGAGCTGAAGATATCCTTCAAAAAATTTAAAGTTTTTGACTATAACTTCCCAGGGGTGGGTGTATCGGGTGGGACGGGTGGGTAAACTCCACTTGTAAAGCAATGCGGGGGCTCATTTGATGTTTGTCAGATGGGCTGGTCGCGTACCTTGTGTACATAAACTTAAATAGAAGTATATTTAAAAAAAGTTTGATTCAAAGTTAGTAATGCTAATTTATGCGGTGCGGGAGTTTTCGGGATGACTAGCATCCCGTGAACTGGTCGCGCGCATCGCGTAATAACAGAGCTTAGCAATAATAACATAAAATAAAGAACTGAAGATGTGCCTTAAAAAAAGACATTGAAAACATAAGAGCGTACACATGAGAGTCAAGACGAAGGAAGACGCTGAAGAAAGAAATCCAATGAAGTTAGCCGTGGTAGTAAAATCGAAGAACGAAGTAAAACGGGAAAGAAACGAAGTGAACATAAAAACTCTGAAGAACCAAGAACAAAGAAGAAGATTCACGAGGAACGAAAAACTGGCGAAGTAAAAAGAAAAAGACCCACTTGAGTCAGAGAGCGGAAGTAAAGGCGTAGAACAAAGAACTGAGAGGGCCGGAAAAAGAAAGGTAATCTAAGTTAGAGGACAACGAACGAAGAGGAACTAAAAAAAAAAGGAAGAACGGGAAAAAAGAAAAAGGTAGAGCAGAGAAGAACGCAGGACATCGAATAAAAGTGCAGTCAATCTAGCAAGACAGAAGAAGGTTGTCGCGGTCAACTGTTTCTTTTTTAACTTCGTTACCTGCTGTCTCGTGTTTTTTTCTAAGGGCCGGGCTCAAGGAGTTTTTCTATTGTCTTAGCTGTGCTGTGCTCATGTGCACCCAGATATTTATTGTTTTAATAAGGCTCTCTTTACAACTTCGAAAGGACAGAAGAGAATAAGAGTTCCCCATAAAGATGAATGTGGTGCAGAAGACATCATCGTCAGCAAAGAAAAGAAGACAATGAAAACTGGAGCATACACACGAGAGTCAATACTTAAGGCAAAAGTCAATATAAAGAAAACGACGAAGAATCGAATAAAGTGGCCCTCAGTGGTAGGACGAATTTTAAACGGGAAAAGAAGGAAGTTAACAGAAAATCTCAGAAGCAAGGAAAAAGAAGATTCACGAGGAACGTAACGTGAACGGAAACGGTGAAATGAAAATAAAAATAACGATGTTAGTCAGAAGGCTGGAGTAACGAGCGATGTTGTAGAAGGAAGAACTGAAAGCGAAAAAGGAAAAAATTGAATTAATCACGATGAAAGCGAAGTAGAACGAAGATAAACGACGTAGGAAGACAATGAACGAAGAAGAGCTAAAACGAGAAAGCCGAAACAGGAAAAAGGAAGAATCCAGGACATCGACAAAAGGCGCAGTCAATCTAACAAGTCAGAAGAAGGTTCTCGCGGTCACTCTGTCAACCGTTTCTTTTTTGAATTGCCTCATCTGCTTTCTGGTGTTTTTTTTTTCTAAGGGGCTCAAGGAGTTTTTCTGTTGTCTTAGCTTTGTTGTGCTCTCGTACTTCCGGTTATTTATTGTTTTATGGCTCTCTTTACAACTTCCGGAAGGACAGAAGAGATTAAGGCTTCGTGGTAAGCTGAGATAAATGTGGTGGAGAAGTTATCATCGTCAGTGAGGATGGCACTGAACAAATCTGGAAACCCCCACCCCCCCCCAAAAAAAAAAGGACAGTAGAGGACTGCTTCTTTGGAACAATGAGAACTGCGACTGAGAAAGCTTCGTAAAACGTCTCATTTTGTGTCTTTACTTCTTTGTCCATTCTCATGTCGTCTTTTTCACTCCACGGACTTGAACTAAGTTTATACCATATTTCCACTGAATATATGGCGTGAGCAAGATAAATATCTTACTCTCAGTCGTCATGCTTGGCTTGATTTTCCCGAAGATGTTTTTGCCGGTGTCTACACAAAACATTTTACAGGTAACTTCGTTCTCGATGAACATGGCTCAGTTCAGAGATTCAACTCATTAACCCCTGGTGTTTCGTTCTCAGTTCCCTCTCGTTCTGAAGACTCTTCTTTAACCTTACGAGTCAAAGGAAGAAGAAGAAGAAGCCTAAAACCGCAAGAAATCAAAAGTTTGAGAAATGCGATGAGGGAACATAAAGAAGAAGAAAGGATCTAAATTAAGGACGGTTCTGACAAACGCTCGCGAAACTGTGAACAAGAAATGTCAAAAAACAAACTCACAAGGACAAAGAGGGATTAAATGAAGAATATCCGAAACAAAGAGAAAACTCGAGAAAAAAAGAAACCAAAGGCAAAGGCAAAGAACAAGAAGAAGAACTTTATAACTTCTCTTAAAGATCTCTCGTTCAGTAAAATAGAAAGATAACCCGTGTAAGATAAAGCAAACTTTAGGAGGTGGTGCGGGGGCTCATGAAACACTCGCTGTTTCATGGGCTGGACGCGCACTGTCAGTTGCAATCTTATTAAATATTTAAGGCATTAAATAAGCAAGCTAACTTTAGTTAAGTTAAGGCAAGAAAAGGAAAAAACTATCAGCAAGAATGCGATTAGAAGACATCCCACAAACACTTGAATTGAATTGTGCATCTCTGGACGCTAACAAGGTGGGGCGAAAGGAGATAGAGACAAGACCCTGACTAAGATTTGGTAACATTGAATATCAAGACGTGTTTGTAGGACAGTACTTCATGAAGATCAAGATGGAAATAACAAAGATGGAATTCGTAAAGCAAGCCGGGTTACAAGAAAACCTCTTAGGAATTAACCGACGAAAGATGCCGAGAGACTTACTGACCTATTTTCGAAAAACCGGAGTAGACGAAAATCGTTGTTAATTAAAAGAAAAAGGTTAGAAGCGAAAAGTTACATGCAAGACAAGAAGATAACTGCATGGATTGCTCTCTGGGAACTAATTCAGGAAAACGAAATGTCCTTCCCTGATTTGGGCAGATACTTTGTTACGGACTTTGGCTTGATTTTGTATTTTTCTTCTGTTAGGGTGCCGCAATCTGCGCTCTTTGAATTCACTGCTTTTCTCAACACTTTTTGTTCAAGTCCCTCGTAGAATGTTTGTTCTTTACTATACTCCTCTCCCTCCTTGAGCCCTCAGTCCCGTTATCATCCGGTATTTCTTCTTTATCCAGGAAAAGGCAATACCTCATCGATCTGTAGGTTGGTTCCCCTTCCCATTTATCGGAAGAAAGTTGAGCGTTCTATTATACTCATCATTTCTGTAGTATTTCGTCCTTAACTACTTCTCGCACTCCTTGAGCCCTCCTAAATTAACCCTTGCCAGCAATCCATATACTCGTCTTCCCGTTATCATCTGGTTGTTCTTCTTTATCCAGGAAAAGTCAATACCTATCTGTAGGTTGGTTTCACTTCTCATTTATTGGAAGAAAGAGCAGTATTCTATTATACTCATTTCTTCCGTAGAATTTCGTCCTTTACTACTTCTCTCACTCCTTGAGCATTCTTCATTTGTCCCGATGAATTTCATCGCTCATTTCCCTTTAGCCGGCTGGTATTCATCATTTAAAATTGAAAGCATAAATGCTTGAATCCTTTATTTTTTTTCTCTTTTATGTACTTCTCTCCTTTCCCATTTTATTCTCGTGTTTTCTTTTTTTCCCTTTTTTTTACATTACAACCTTACTAAGGTATCCTTTATTGCCATTCCCACTTCGTATCTGTTTTTCCCTTTATGGCGTTTCAGCTTTTTTCTGTTCTTTAATTTTCATTCTATTTGTCAAGTCCCAGGTTTCTTGTTGATTTATTTTCGTCTCTTGTTGTTATGTTCAGTCTTCCCGTTATCGTCAGGTTGTTCTTCTTTGTCGGGGGAAAATCAATACCTCATCGATCTGTAGGTTGGTTCCTCTTCTCATTTGTTGGAGGAAATTCAAATATTCTATTATACTCATCTCTTGTGTTGTTTGTGGTAAAATATTCTTCTTGGATTTCGCGAGAACCCAAACGGTATTTTTTTTTGTTCATGTTCATGTTGTGTTTGTGTTCATTCTCAGTCATGCGGTCTTCTTTCGCCTTCACAATCCGCTTTCGAACCTTTCTTTTATATGTATAATAGAATATTAAGCGACCTGATTGCCTGAGCTTGCCTTTCTCCACTGATTTATCATCTGCGTATCTCCTCCGCTCTCTGACAAATACTTGCACACATACAAGCCAATCACTTTTCCTAGAAGGATTGCCGACAATTTCTCTTGTAACAAGAACGTTCGGATGATTCTCTTTTCATACATTCCCTCCTCGTGCATGTCAAGTCCTGTTACTCCCGCAACCATTTTTATCACACAAAGTAATTCATTATTATTATCATTATCATCATCGTCGTCGCTGTCGTTGTTCTTGTTATCGTCTCTTCCGAAGTCATCATCGTCATCATCAGCGCTACGAATTAAAAATTGTGTTACGGTTAATCATTACTACAGCTTCAAAAATAGATGGATGGTTGCAAAGTTCCTACAATGGAGCCTTAATAATCGATACACGGACGAGAAAAGCAAGAGTCTGGTAGTCGCTCCTTGCTTAATCAATATTTCGACCATCAAATATCACTTCCGCTTTGCCCCCTATCACTTCCGTTTTGAGAAGGCAACTTCCTCTTAGGTCTCCATCGTTATACTTGTTTATTTTTTCTCTGTGAAATCTCCCTTCGATCAGCTGCGTTCGATTAATCTGCATGAGCGCAAAGACAGGTGTCAATGATTTTCGTAAGTACCCGCCATGTATCAGCTCGAAAGGCAACAGTGGCTTTGTTGTGTTTTGGTCCTTACACTGTAACAGTACACTACCCCCGAGAAGAAGTCAACAAAGCAAAACCAAACGAAATGCCTTTTTTCTTGGCTTGCAAACCTCTGTACCTTTCTTTTGGTATATCATCAACGGAATTCGAACTACTTGCCTCAAATTTCATCGTCTATTGTGTGCTGCATCCCGGCTTCTGAGAACATTGCTCGCAATATCTTGATCTTCATCTGAGTTGTGTTGTGATCTAGAACGCGCTTTACATAGTACTGTACACCATTTAACCTCTTCGTCGGGACATCGTCCTAACTTCGCAAGATTATCGGTGTGGAGGAATTTGCCGATGATCTGATCACGGATCGAAAAGTCAATTGCTTATCGCTCAAATATCTGTTTACATTAGTATGGACGACTTTCAGTGTCATCAGGATTCGTAGGCTCTACACACAACCGACACCTCTTTTAGTTCCAACGCCAGGGATTAAAATCTGTTTCCCCTCTTTATCACTTCCAGATCTTACTCTACGTTCCTCAATTTGGCCCGCACGGGGAAAAGGAAAAGGACAAACCAGTCTGGATCGTCGTAATTTTTATGGAAAAAAAGGGGACTACAGCTCTGAGCAAGGCTGCGACATTATCTCGTTGATGGTTTGGTCAGCGTGCCTCTTGGTGTAGGTGTCACTCTTAACCCCGTAAAATGCTACATTGCAGACCTGCTCTGTAGAACTTCATGACTGTACATTTCACCCTTTGATATTATTCTGAGGATCGGAAATGTAATCTTGGAGGGAAAATGGGGACTTTTGCTGTCTTGTTACTTGAAGTTTGACGCTCAGCTGATGTTGTTGGAAACGCAAAACTGTATTCCTTACTTTCCGTCTTTGTAACAGATGTCCCAATTCTTTCTTCTTGACTTAAAATTCTGGGACTAAATGCCAGGCTCGATATCTTTTCTCTGTGCAAGAGCCGCACTTCCCCACTCAGCCCCCTTTGTATGTTTGTGTATGTACGTTCCCGTTTTTTTGTTTGTGTCCGTATTGTGCGTGTCGTGTGGAGTGTGTGTGGGTGAGACAGAGAGCGAGAGAGAGAGAAAGAGAGAGAGAGAGCGCGCACGCCACGCCTGCAGCTGCGCAAGCCCGCGTGCGCCAACGCCCCCCATTTCTTAACTAATTTTATTTTTACTAGATTACGTTTTATTCCCATTTATACTATTTCATTTATGCTACTCTTGATCTTGTGGAAGCTTTTGAAAGATTGTTACAGGTTATTGTTCAAGTAGCAAACCAAAGACGTCTTGACTATTCAACAATTCACCGTGCACGCGAAAGGAAAATTTAAGGTTAGTGAATCAGGACTTTTAAAGGTACACAGATAGTGACATCAGTGAAACTTGTCATTTCCAGCGCTGCTGAAAGAAGAAGTTGCTTAACTTGCATAAAAACGAAAAAAAAAAATATTATTCGGGTGTCTGCTAGCTATTAGACGCAATTACTTCTGTCAACCGGCCCTTATCTAATGAACATCCAGGCGCGTTACACATGCAAAATAACTAAATGTGTGGTCAGAGTTGGCAAGATGGCATGTAAGAGCCTGACTGAAGAATTGAAGTTATAACCAATCCTTCGTTGCTTGCTTTTTACAAATAAATCCCTCGATCCAGCTCATTTCGGGGATTATTCATACAAAGATTGACTTAATATAGAAGGTAATCCATCCTGGAACACATCCATAGAGTTAATTAGGATAGCCAGGCACTCAATCAACACTCAAGTTAGCAGTACTGAAAGAAAATAACATTGCAAAAGGTTATGTTGCTTTTCACAAGTTGTCTTCCAAGTCTTATTTTTCAGATTCGTTTTGGAAATCTTTGTATGAAAAAAATCATGAAAGAAATACAGATCATATTTACCTTTTACTTATTTATTCGCAATAGAGTACAGCATGGTTGTCAAAAATAAGCAAAGAAACAAACAAACAAACAGGTTTCAAGAAGGGTTTCAAGCAGTTCCAGACAACTAAAGAAAGAAAATGGGTTTAACAGAGATCGAGGTCGCTTGGACGCTTTCAAGGGTCAAAAAGGTAGGTTTCTTATTTTTCAAAGGTGTAAATTCATAATTAAAGTATTTCGATTCACTCCACGAAATCATTCCTTCCTCATGAATTCCCAGAGAAATCTCCCAGCCTGTCTTGATAATCAATTCATTGTTTACTGCTCTGTCATAGACCGTCTTTCTGTCGGCTTGTTCGGTTGCCTAGAAACGTGAACCACCAGTTATAATTGTTATAATTTGTGCTGACCTTTTAAAATTTATTTTCAATCTACTAAGTCGGTATTTCTAAGTAACTACCATTTTATGCCATTTTTATGTTTAAAGGACGAAACTATGGGTGATCTTGCTTACACAGTCTTAAATGGAAGTGCTGTTACATTTTTTTTACAGGTGCGAGGAATTCGATGTTATAAATTTTAAATTAGCGGCCACTATCATTAAACACTGCGTCTCTATTGGCTCTAAGTGCCCGTCCGAAAAAACTTATTATTAATAGGAAAATAAGACTAATGAAGTTTGTTTGAGGGTCAAGTCTTGTAGCACTGAGGCACTGGTAATAGGAATTAACTCAAGAAATCAAATATTGGTTTTCGAAGGGAGTGGGGAGAAACCTATTGGAGCAGAGTAGACAACCAACCCTCATATGACGCCAAGTCTGGGAATCGAACCCGGTGGGAGGTGAATGAGTGCTCTAGCCAATGTATCAACACTCCTCCCCAAGCGAATTGATTTCGTATCTGGTGCAAATAATTCTTGGTTTGCATCCACGTGATGAGACGGCAATGTTGGTGTACAAAACAATAGAAAATGACCTCACAAGTTTTGCGTAATAATAGAGTCAAATTGCCAAATGACATTTTACTGCATTGTTTTGTACACAAACATGGCCGCCGTGACGTCAGAGGCAAAACATCAATAGCGGCAACACTTGTTACAGGGTGTCTTTAACTCCTCCCCCCTCCCCTCCCCCCCCCCCCCCCCCACGGTCAATTATCGTAAAAATGAGTAATAATTGACCGAATGCATAAATGGCGGCCAAAAATGTATTCTTTTGTTTATGTGCTAATGAGACTCACTAGCCTCGCTCTCAAGCAACCTTTCTTTTGTATTTTGGCCATGGAAACGAGGCTAGTCAGGCTAATTAGCACATAAACAAAAGAAAATTTTTTTGGCCGCCATTTATGCATTCGGTCTATAAGCTACTCACAGGTTTTATTTCTAACGAAACTGGTGCTGCGCCGGTGGATAAGTGAAAAACAAAAGTTTAATATCAAACGAGTTCATGGACGCAAAGTGACTTTCGACTTTTTGAGCGTTCCAAACATCAGCTTCCTAGCCTCAACACTTCGGAATAATCTTCGTTCGCTTCTATTTTTTTGTTTTCCCCTCAATATAGATCACGAGAGAATTTCACTTCTTTCTTGTTCATTTGACCGCTCCCCAAGGGGCTTTTCAGGGCCAGCGAAACACGACCTACACGACAATAACTGATATAAATATTTCTATCAAGTGAAGCTATGATCTTCGCAGTTATGAACGCAATTTTTGCAATTGCGTAAAGAAGCCTGAAAAATTCAGGACTTCAACGGGGTTTGAACCGGTGACGTCGCAATACCGGTGCGACGCTCTAACCAACTAAGCTATGAAGCCACTGACGTTGGGAGCTGGTCATTTGTGGGTTCTAATGTTCCCGTGAGGAATGAATCAACAATTAAATGATATATATGAAATGGATCATATATGAACTGCGGATATCATAACTGCTTCACTGATCCATTTCATATATATCATTTCATCGTTAAATGTTTCTATTTGACTTGCGGGTTATAGACGAAGGAGAGAAGTGTTCCTCGCATTTATCTGGATAATTTAAGAAATTGTCTCTTAAAATTCAGGGGCTTTAACGGGATTGACCAAGACCTCTGCGATGCCTGGGCAATGCTCTATAAACTCAGCTGTGAAGGTACTTAGTGGGAAGCAGGTCAATTTGTTTTTGGCTATTGTTTTCTAGAAAAATGTGTACACTTATTGCCCAAAAAAGTGCGAGGATCACTTCTAGATCTCTTTTTCGAGAATGCCAACTAGGCGGAGGAAACCCAGTTGGCTATTTACAAGTGCATCCGATAAGCTAAGCCAGGAATTACCAGGATCAAATTCAACGCGTAGTCAGAACGGGTCGAATCTCGAGGCAAGCGTCCCACTACTGCCTCCAACTTTGAAAGAAAATCCTCTAGTGGCTGTTTATCCTACAATCCTCATTAGAAAAAAAAAGTGAGTCTGGTCTATTTTACGTCTAATTTAACTATTTACTTTATGTCTAGTTTTACAAGTTATGGCAGACATACATTGAGGGAGGAACACCAGTGCCCGATGAAAGATATTCATTTAGCTTCAACAACGTCATGCCTTCTAGCGTCACTAATGAACCTTTGGTCGTTTCTGTCAGCGACAGAAGTGAAAAGGGTGGAATTGTTAATGATATAGAAAGTACTGTAATTAAAGAGAGTAAAGTAAGTGTTAGTACTGTCTAGGATCTAGGCTTCATCTTCTTAA
>OX421453.1:41643425-41683425 GCA_949126865.1 Montipora capitata | reverse complement strand
AGGATCGTTGTATCGGGGTTCCACTGTAATAACATTTCCCTACCGCACGAACCATCCACCCTCCCCCCTCAGTTGCTACCTGTACCAAACCTGTACCGTCCTACAAACATCGAACGCACTCGCCTAAGCTTCGATTACCCCTAGTTAAATAAATAAAACACACATATTACAAAAATGATGGGGCCGGAGCATTAACAACAACTTATACGTACATAAAGAGGTAAAAAGATTATCATATTAATAAATGGCGAACGCGCGATTGCAAGTAACAAATGAATAAGCTAAGAAGAGTGTCACAATATCATGCCACATGATGTCGTGCTTGCGTCCTCAAACAACGCATAGGTGAATAATCAGAAACCGGTGATTTCATACGATATAATGGCGTGCGCGCATGAACGTGTAAGCGTGTCAGAAAACAAATTATAAATAAATTACAGCGATGCTAATGATGTAATTTGATACTATAATGTGATCACGTTAGTAAAAGACTTGAAAGAAGGGTAATAATTATATACTATATGCGCCTTACAACTGTGGAATGAATGAATAGATAATTATACCATTATGCGATATATTAGCGTGCGGTAACACATCGCAGTAGTAGATAATTATAATATAATTGGATAAGTTAGCGTGCAAACATTAGCAAGTAAGTCATAAATATGATAATTATTAATATAATAATAGCTTGTAGTTAAACAATTAGATGGTGAAAGTATTACAAGTTACTGGTGGATATGTATTAACAAAAACTTATAAGGGACTAAGGGATCATTATATACGACATGACAGCGAACGCGACTCAGCAACTTACAAATTACGAATGAATGAATAGATAATTATACCATTATGCGATATGTTAGCGTGCGCACGTTGGCAAACATGTCATAAATATAATAACACAATAATACCTCATAATTGTTAAATAGCTTTTGCGCGTTGGCATTCAACATATAAGGGTTTTTAACATGTAAGTAAATTACGCGCAAATCAGTAAGTAGAGTGTAGTACCATCATGGTAAGCTGTTCGCATCGGCAAAGAAGTTACACATGACAGAGACGATGATCACAGTTTGTTTTATTATATAGTCAATGCGCCTTGCATGCCACATTTAAGTCTACAGGGGGTAATAGTATCATACTCTAAACTTGCGTGCGCATTATCAAAGACCTCAACAAAGGAGTTACTTAATGAGTGTATTATCATATTACTTTATATCTTGAAAACACCTGCGAACAACAACTTATGTATTATTTAATGGTATTATACAATATGATGGTTTTTGCCTATCAGCAAAGAGCGTTTAATGGTGAATAAGTTGATACGCTTAACACATTATGACGGCCGCATCTTATTTTGCAACTTATTTACGACATTGCGAGCGCGTTATGCTAAAACAACCTACATGTGGCCGAGCAGGGGTTAAATGTTATATAAATGTCATATGATAGGACGTCCATCGCGCGTCAGTAAACAATTTCCATGTAATAAGAGGAGGGTGTTTTAATGAATTGTGCGCGTTGGCAAACAGTGATCAAGTGGAGTTTCATTATATTGTTCGATTAGATGTGAAACATAATACCATAAAATATAACGGTATGGGCGCTTTGGAAAATAAATCATACGATTTATTAGCATGCATGCCTACAGAACAAATTAATCATGGCCATAACATCGTACGAAATAATGGCGTGCGTAGGCTAACAAATCCCTTGTCAGTGAATTATACGAGAGTACTAAGCTAAGACCATAGGAAATGCTGGGCGAGGAAAAGGCAATGAACTATATAATCACAGAGAAAATGTGAGCTAAAAATATAAACGTCAGTCTAAACCTATAAACCTGTAACCTATATGAAGGTCAGCGTCAAAATTCACCCTCAATTTATTGGATTAAAGAAATTGAGATCAATAACTTAATGATAAGTTTCTAGGAAAAGAACCAAACTAGTGTGAGTTCCTTTTCATCTTCAAGGTTTAGAGTACAAGAGTAAAATGGATTGGGTTTTCCGTAAGACAGTTCTTCAGTTCGTCATAGGTTTCTGAAGCTATTTCTATCCATTTGAAGTTCACATATTTCTAAAAAAAAATCAGGTCTGACCCAGCCCGGGAGGTCATCAATTGAGGGGTTCAGCTGCCCCGGGGTTTTCCTCCAAGGGGCAAGTGGACGTACAAGGAGGTTTTTCATCCAGCTGTTGTTCCACAACTCCTCTTGCATTTGAAATTGATATTATTTGCTTTGTTAATTTTCCTTTCAGCTTCATTGTAAAAAAAATCGAGCAGAAATTGAGATAGTTAATTAAGGCGCATCCTGACGAGGAATTTGAATAAAAAGGAGACTTTTGAAAAATGGTCTTCCTGTTATTACATGTGTTGGATTTGCTGTAACGAAGTGTAACGAAGTTATGATCGAAACATTAGCCGGCTTTTTCTGGTATAGGGTCTTGGTGGGGATCAATTTCCTCCCTCATGGTAATAAGTGGCAACTGATTTCTCAATGAAAAGTATAGAAAGGATATTACATCCTCGGGCGGCCATCTAATGTTCTATTTTTTACATCGATAATCATCATAAAATCTTAATCTTAAGAATCTCAGTGTTTTATTCGTGTATGCAATTGCGTGGCCTTGATGGTAATTAAGGATTAATTTTACGCGTACTTTCAAAGTTTTCACAAAATTGCCGGAGTCGTTTATGTTTATCACATAAAGGGCAAAATTGTTGAGGGAATCGGAGCGGAACGGGCAGCGACAAATGACTTTCATTCTGTTAAAGTTGAATTCAATAAATCGTTGCTGTGAATAGACTAATAGTGCTCAAAATGTATTTTATATGTGGACAAAAAATATAAGAATATTCTGTTGTAACTTTGCTTGCTCTATAAAGCAACTCTTCATCAGTCAGGATCAAGTAATCATGCACTCTTGATTACCAAAAAGTGCCCTCGTGATTTTAAGAAAAAAAAATGCCCTCTGTCTCAGCCAATCAGCATTTATTAATTTTGCCCGCTGTGTAATAAATTTTAAAAGGACCGAAAAAAGTGATCACCTTGACTCACAGAGGTTTTCATATCTCGAATCCAATGTTTACTTATTTTTTAAATGAGCTTTTCATTAATAACACCAACGGCCGCACCGCGATGCACTACCATTATTAGCTGGCATATCCTTAACCAGGACGATCTGAAGATCCTTGCACGTGAAAGAGAAAAATAATATTTTCACTTTGCGCGAGGAAGATACCAAATTTTTAGGAAAAAGTGTCTTGTCTTCTAGCACCGGAGCACTAGTTGGGGGACACTCTAAAATGAAATCAACTCAAATTAACCTAAATCAAATCAAACCAGAGCCGTAGCCAGAAAAAAAATTACGACTGAAGTGGTGTCCATGGTTGAACACTCTTCGTACGTACTTAGGATGTTTTTGATGACTGCATTTCAAGTAAAGATAGCATTGGGATCCCGCATTATTAAAAAAAATCACTAAAAAATAACTGAGGCAAGTGCCTCAGATTGCCTCAAACTGGCTATGGCCCTGCAAACGTTGTTTTTTTGGGGAGAGAGGAAAACCGAAGTACCCTGAGAAAAACCGGCTCTTGGAGCAGAGTCAGAGAACCAACAAACTCAACCCACACACGACGCTGAGTCTGAAAATAAAATTGAACACGGGCCCGGCACATAGAAATAAGATGATAACTCAGAGACTGAAGGAAAAGGTTGTAATAAAAAGGTGTTTCAGTGAGTTCAAAGTTCACTTACCTGGTCTATTTATTTAACGAACGTCAAATAACCAATGCCGAACGTTATAAAATCGGCGTTTGATGGTAATAACTGCAGATATACGCAACACGAGTAAGTAAAAGGCAAACATTTTAAAAATCGTCTTTTAGACCTAGTTACTGCAGACATGCACTACCATATATAATTGAAAGCTAACCATTCGGCGTTCGGCGTTCTGCAAAATAGCTTTCAATTATGCCGGGTAGTGCATGTCACAGTGCAGTAAGTAGGTCTAAGCGCCGAGTTTTAAAATGGTTTGCGTTTAGTTATTGTTGCGTATATGTGCAGTTTTTACCGTTAATTACCGATTTTATAGCGTTTGGCGTTCTGAAAAAATACCCCTGCCGTTTCGGTCATGAATTAACAGAAATTATTAAAAACTGGATCATTGGATAATGCAATTCGAGAGTTTTGATCATGGGTTATGAGCCATTAAACCCCCGGGGGGGGGGGGGGGTACTCCCTTATAAGGGCTTAATGGGGACGTGCGGCCAGCCAGGGTATGTTTTTCGGGATTTTTGTCTTAATCAGGGTATCGATTTATCAATTTTTGTCTTAAACTGGGTTAAATGTCTTAAACAGGGTATAAAAAATCGGAATTCTGTCTTAAAATGGGTAGGAAAATCAGCGATATTTGTCTTAAACAGGGTCAGGGTATGAGGGGCCGCGCCGCACCTCCCCTCCCAGGGATATATCGAGTACTCCCCCCCCCCCCCCACCCCGGGCATTAAACCATGATCTACAAACACGATTTTTTTGAGGCGTAGCGCCTCGTTGGCTATCTATCATCTCATATCCAACGCGCGCTCATGGAATAATTGTTAATTATTAAATTTTCAACCTCGGTTAATGAATTTCTCGTGCTCTGATTGGTTTACTCAATCTCGATTATCAGCTCATATCGGCCTTAGTTTGACCTTATATGGAAATTGATTGCGATAAGCTAATTCTTTCTTCGCTGGAAAGCGAAATTTCTCTCTGAATAAAGCAAAAAAAACCTTATGGAAAGTTTGGATCAATTCCTACTTTGAGAAGTACGGGAAAAGGAGAGAAATGTTTTTGGGATGAGCCTGCGTCTGTCTGACCACAAGATATTACACACTACCGTATTTTCATCAAAGTGTTCCGATTTTGCTCGGACTTTCTCGCTTTTTTTGCTCGTATTTCGTGCTTCCAAACTTTTGGAGTTTATCACCTCATATCCAACTCGCGCTCATGGAATAATTGTTAAATAAACGCTTCTGTCACTGTTCTGTCACAGAATCACGGGAATCACACCATTTATTTGCGCTTTGTTACGATACAATTAAGACGATAAATATACGTAACCTTAGGACGAACAGGTAGAATGAGAAAGGACATGGGGAAATGTGGCTATGTTGTACAATACAGTTCTTCGTAAGATTATTACAAAATATTTTTCCCAAATTAAATAGATAAATAGATACCCCCACAAAACTTCTTCCAAACTTTTTCTAACGCGCTCACAACAAAATTTCCACACACTTAATTTTCAACCAATAGTCCTGATCCGATAATGTTTCGCTACACAAAGTACTACAACTAATTTTGTACAATCTCATTTGAACTTCATTCTTTCCCTGACCAATCACACTACTTTTCAAAAAGAGCAAGTATTGAATACACTATAGTAAGCGATACATACAGTACTTTGCCGTCGCTGTGTGCGCTTTGTGCGAGGCTTACCCCACGTGTAGTAGCCCATGGATGGAGGCCATTCCCAAATTAATTAAAGGATGATGCACTTGGAACGGACTGTATTATCTTGCTTGGTAAGTGTTCTTTTTCCGGAAAATTTACAGCGTGAAAGTCTGTATTGTATGGCCAGATTCTAGAATACCCGTCCACTTAATTTGCATATGAATAGTGTCTATTGTTATATGCCTGGTTCTTCCAAGGATGCCGCTACAAGATCGCTCTTTTTTCAGTTATGTGCTAAGTTACCCAGCCTTTAAATGCAAGGGAGGCTGGAAATGACCTTGTTATGATACAGAACTCCTTGCCTTTCTTGTTCTCATGCTAATTAATTGGAGTTTACATAAGAAAGGCAGTGAAGTCTCTATCAAAACAAGGTCATTTCCTCCCTGCAAGGTCCCCTGCTAGCAGTCTCCTTTGAGGGAAGAGGAAGAAGACTCTGTCAGCCGCCTTGACATTTCATATTGAGCATGTGTTAAAAAAATTCAAATGTATTCAAGGGTGTCAGTCACGCGTGACCAGTAGCTGCAAAACCACAAAACGAAAACAAACAGTCCAGATATTTTCGAACAACTCTGGCAAATACACAACAACCAAGGAATCATTTCCTTAAAAACTCAAGATAGTTCATGCTTTTAAACTGCCATTTCATTTTTTACTGAAAAATTTATAGGTTTCTGGTTTATAGACTATTGTAGTTTCTGTAACTGACATACTGAGGAAATACTCGCGCGAATTTAGACTGTTAAAAATTGCCACGCTGTTGGAAATTTAAAAAAATATTGATGACGCGTGGCGATTGATCATGCGCAAAAATAAAATAAAAAAACAGGTTTGACACATTGAAACTGGACTGACTCCTCCATTTATTAGGATAAATGGCAAATCAAAGAAAGTCGAGGTGGCTCGCAGAGTCTTCTTTCTCTTCCCAACTTATCTAGGAAGACCAAGGAGACTAGGGGCAAGGGCGGATCAAGGATTTTGGCTAGGGGGGTGCACACAACATTTTATTCCGCCAAAACTCCGAAAATTAGCGGATTTAAGGCACAACAGACCGCTGTCTGTTATTTAGGTTTTTTATTTCGTTTGTAAATTTTAGAATTTTTTAACTAAAACGTTTTTTTTTGGTAACCGAGGGTGGTGCACGTGCACCCAGTGCACCTCCCCTAGATCCGCCCTTGGTAGGTCAACTCTAGCCTCATTTCATTCATAGGCCAGGTAACTAAGCACATAACTGTAAAATGATCAATTAACCCACTCACTTTGCAAGTGCCCCAGAGTTAAAGGGACTGTAAGCATTATCTTCTGCAACAGATGCATTCAGAATTTTCCTGCCTATTGAACCCTCGATCCAATTAAGTGATAAAGCTTTTGCCAGAAGAACTCTGCCTCTGTTTGTCGATAATGTAACTTGATACTATAAACAGGAAAATATTGGATTCTCCAAAGAGAAGAGGCCAAAAACTGAATGAAATTGCTACATTTGCCAGATATTTAATTATATTAAAGTTGAATGCTAGAGGAAAAGAAACAGGAGGGTTTTACACCTATGTTTGAGGCACTACTTTAAGGCAAGATCACACCACTGAGGATGTGTAGATTTTTCTAGGGTTTTTTTCCGCACAAGCTGCTCGATAGATATGATATATACATCTTATTCGATGGTTTAACATATAATATGTGCGGATAGTTTGCGAGTTGCGTAGTATTTTTCCGAGCCCCGCAGGGGGAGGAAAAATACCAGCAATGAGCAAAATGTCTGCGAGTAATATATGTTTAACCATCGAATAAGTGATTTATTATTCCACTATACAAAAAGGTGTTATTTTGCTTCAATTTTATTTGGTAAGAGTGTTTCTAAAAAAATGCATCATCTGTCCTTCAGGGCGCTTGCAAACAATGTAAATGGCACAGAAAGCCAGCCAAATGTCCTTTATTTGATTGTATAAACGAAATGACGAGAGACAAGCGATGACAAGCTAAATTCTCGGGCTTCGTATCGTGTTGAAAACTATTTTGTTCATCGAAAACTCCAGTTCCGGCCGTATTTGCTCTGTTCTACAGTGTAATACCGTCTCATATTTTGCGCGTTCTCTTGACCAAATATGGGAAAATGACGTAATAGTGGAGTAATAAGTATAAAATATTACAGTAGTAGATTAATGAATGCAACTGATTATTTTTCTGATTAATACAATGCTATGTGCATGATTTTATACTTTGATTTTTTCTGTTGGTTGTTATTAATGTTCTTGATTGGAGGAAAGAGAAAAGTGATTTGCGTGTTGTGTTTGCAGGTTTCGATATATATAGTTCTGAATTTCTAATTAATTGTCACCTTTCAATGGGTGCATACAAAACCTGGGTTAGGCCATGGCCCACCCTATGGCCCACCCTGAATTTACTATTTTTCGCTGAAATGACAAAAAAAAAAAGACAAATTGCAAAAGGTTGAACGGTGGCATTGAGCCATTCAAGATGGCTGTAGTTCAGGCCCACTGGTTAGGGGCATGGGCCGAATAGAAAAACCACTCAGCTTTACATGAACAGGGACTTGTCACATGGCAGTCAACAATGGTGGAATTTCCCTCTTTTTATCAACCAAAAATGGTAGCAGTTCCAAAGAAAGGTGCGACCATGGAAGACTCATTCAAACAATAACCTGAGAACTGTAAATAGTCTCAGTGCACTGTCTCCTGTACTTGCAGAAAGAGCACAGATCCTGAACATGGATTGCATTGCATGTGATATTGACAACTATGCAATCATCTCCCACATTAAGACTTAACAGTTAATTGTATCCTTCAAATGCTCCACTTCTCCTGCACCAAGCGTGTGGTTGAGAAAAAGGTGAACTTTCTTGGCATTGAAGTCAGGATTTCTGCCTTGAATGCAATTAAGGAACATGGTAATCTTTATTGTCAAATGTTTGTTTCCAGTGTTGGAGGGAATGAATCCTGGTGAAATCATGTTACTTGTGCATAATACAGAGCCTTTCATTCAGGTGATTCTGTGAGTGTTCATCTGAACCAGCCTTCAAGTCCTTCCAAAATCAGGGCTGCACATTTCCTAGTTTTACCTGTAATATTGATTAACTGACAAGGAGTTCTATTAGCTGGTGAAACGGCAGGCTTCACTTTGCAACCTCAACAGATAGTGATGGGAAAAGGATCACTTTAAGTTCCTGCGGTCGTTGTATTCTCAGGCTCTGTCACTTGTGAGCACATTTTTTATAGTACTGTTGCACTTGAAAGCAGTTCTGTGGCTTTACAGATGTCATTGGATCAGGTGACTTATGCAGGGGTCTGGATACAACAAATCGTTTGAATTCCTACCAGCACTTGCATTAAATACTGTTAAAGTTTTGAGGTTTGGTGAACACTTACTTCTACTTTCCTTGAATTTGTAAAGAAAAACAAAAGAAATCTTTTTATTGATGGCTGCAAACTTGAAATCAATTATCTTAATTTACATTTATTTTCTACCTTTCCGCTTGATTTTCCTGTTTAAACGCCTTGTACAACAACAATAATAGACCCGATGATGAAAACTACTTGACAAGTCCCTGTTCATGTTTTCTATTAGGCCCATGCCCCTCACCGGTAAACAGGATAATGGACAGCTGAGTAGCCTTCATTATACTCTTGAGATCTCTTGACACTTTAAGTTTTCATCCACAAATAAAAAGGTTTAAACCACTTTGAATAGTATCAACACCAGCTCACAGAATAAAGGACAGCTCAGTAGCATATATTTCACTCTTGACACTTAAGATTTCATCCACAAATGCAAAGACATATACCAATTTGAATAGGATCAACATTAGCACACCGGATAAAGGACCATACTAACTATGTGCAGATGTTTAAACCACTTTAAATAGGATCAACACCAACACACAGGATAAAGGACAGCTGAGTAGCATTCATTTTATTCTTGTAACTTTTAGATTGCATCCACAAATGCAAAGACATATACCAATTTGAATAGGATCAACATTAGCACACCGGATAAAGGACAGCTCAGGGGCGGATCCAGGATTTTGAAATGGGGGGTGAATTTTTGTAATAATGTAATAGAACCAAAGCCTGGTTGAGGTGTTTGAGGTCTGTGCAAGAAGGGGGGGTCAGAAAAAGGGGGGTGAAAATTCACCCATTTCACCTCCCCTGGATCCGCGCCTGCAGCTGAATGGCATTCATTTCAATCTTGACGATTTTAGATTGCATCCACAGATGCAAAGGTTTAAACCACTTTGAATAGGATTAACACCAGCACAAGGCAACACCAAAAGGGCAGCTTAGTAGCATTAATTTTGCATTTGATATATCCACAAATGCAGAGGTTTAAACCACATTAAATAGGAATAACACCAGCACAAAGTGGTACGAATGCGAAGTAGTATTCGTTTTACTTTTGACACAGGTTGAGTAAAAGGAGGGTTGAGTTGAGTAAAAGGGTTAGAGAAAAAGGACGCCATGATTCGAGCGAGATGGAGAGTGGGTGTTATAGAAAGATTGCTGACAAAGTGGAATAAATCCGGCCACCCCCGTTTACGGGGGAATCCGGATCAAAATTGCAGTGATGATGATGACATGTCTGTAGATTTCATCCACAAATGCAAAGGTTTAAACCACTTTGAATAGGATCAACACCAGCACACAGGATAAAAGACAGCTGAGTATAGCATTCATTTTACTCTTGACACTTTTAGACGTTATCCACAAACGCGCAAAGGCTTAAACGAGTTTGAACAGCATCAACACCAGCACACAGAATAAAGAACAGCTTAGTATCATTCATTTCAATCTTGGCACTTTTAGATTGCATCCACAGATGCAGATGTTTAACAACTTTGAATAGGATCAACACCAGCATACAGGATAAAGAAAAGCTGAGTAGCATTTATTTTCCTTCTCACAGCCACATGCGCAGCGTATTATTTGTGACATTAAACCACCCCTCCACTCGACGAGTAAAAGACAAGATGAATTGGCAGTCTAGAAAAGTGTGGTCTATGGAGTCAGATTCACCGCAATATAAGTAATCACTTTCACTTTTAATTCCTGGACCATATCTTTTCAATTCCTTTGTGGTCACTACAATTCGGTGAAGAGTTTGAATTTAATTCTTTTACCTTATTTTCTTTACATATTTCAGTATGATAACTTTAGAGATTCTCACCATGTGGCACTATCACTTGGAAGTGTTTTGCTCCAACGCTGTTAGCCAGCTGGAGTTGACTGGCGTAGTTTAAAATTTAAAAGCCGATAAAAGTCTCGAGAATTTAGTTTCTCTAAATTTAACTCTATGTTCTCATCTACCATAAAGGATGGGGCCCCCCGGACAAAACCCTTTACTGTTGTGTTATCCATCTCTCGCACTTTTTTAGACAGAAAGCTTGGTATTGCAGTTAAAACTTGTTAGTACTCGAGAAAATTCGATGTACAGTTATACTTGGAAAGACTGAATTCGTGAAAAGTAAGGTAGCGGACTGATTCATGTAACAGATTTTAAACTGAAACAACGCCTTTAGAGAACCACTCCGTAAGAAAAATAGGTTTACCACTTATTTAAATATCCTGGTTCTAAAACAGGAGATTTTCTATACTATAATTATAATTATATTTAGAGATTTAAGTTCGCAGAAGAAAGAAAGAGCGTCCTTACAAAATGTTAGTAGACCTACTAAGTATTTTTTGTGGTAGTTGCACCTTAACAGAAAGTGAAGACCACCACATTTTCGAAAGAAATGTTCAGAAACAGATTTCCAATTGGTTTTAATATTTTGTAACAGCCTTGCTATCCATGTTAATCTTACCTCTGCCAGTGTTTTATCAACTAGCTCGCGTGGGTAGCCTCGTTCGAGTAAACGTGATTGAAAATCCCGTTTGTATGACTCGCAAAAGGCGTAAAGTCTCTCCTTTAATGAAACCCTTCTTAACGGCATGAAGAGAAATGCGTGTATTGGAACGTTTCTGTGGCTTTAAAATAAGTTTGGACATCAAGTGTTTTGTTTAAGGCGAAGCGAGGTCCTATAAAGACTTCGGTATCGAGGAGCACTGCGCGTTGACATTTCGCAAGTGAATTTGATCGTGGAGTGGAATTGGTTAGCAAAATCAACAAAGCTGTTGATTTCGTGTTTGCTTATGGTCCACACTGAAAAAATGACATCAATGAATATTTTCCAGGCAATAGGTTTATGACGGCTGGATAAAAGTAGTTCTTTCTCGATGTGAGCCATAAAGATGACCGAGAAAGCTACTGGCATTTTTGTGCCCATCTCTATACCGTGGGTCTGTAAATAGTTTTCGCCATTGAATTTGAAGGAGTTTTCTTTCAGAATCAGTTTCATGAGGTCCCCAAGAGTGGATGTGGGGATGTGTGGATTTGACTGATAGAGTTCTTCATAATATTGGTAGGTGACTGACCTTCATTCCCTCTTCCTGTGGGAGGTTAGTATATGGTGAACAGACATCGAGTGTAACAATTATAGCGTTGTCTGGAAATTGCGTGTTCTGAATGAACCGGACAAAGTCTGTGGTGTCTTTGAGATATGACTCTTGTTTCTTAGCAATAGGTCAAGTTGTAAAAGCGTATCGATGAAGCTTGAAATATGAATATGGTATTTTAAGCGCATGTTTCTGGTGAAGTTGTTGAAGTCTTTTAATAGACTTTTTTCCAGCTTGCTTGTAACATCCTAAGTTGCTTGTCTAACTGACCTGAAATAAATTTGCCTCTTTAGCCTGCGAACAGGCTCTAAGCGAGGGCGAAAAAATTTCGGCACTCCCTCATCACCAGACCGCTCTCGGCTCGTCCCACTCGCCCTAGACTACACTCGGCTAACTCGCCCTAAACCCAAGCGGGAGCCAGTCCGCAGGGTATTGCCTCTTGTTCTTCGGCCATCGAAGTTTAATAAGAAAAATGATACACAAGGTGGTAAAAAACATTGTGAAGCAATGCATTTTAAATTTGCGTTTTGTATGCTGCAGGTATCCGTCAAGTCAAATTTATTTCATATCCAATCCCTATGGCTCACTGAGTAACAAGCCTGTAAATGTGAAATATGAATAAACTTTTTTTCTTACTTCCTTCGTTAACCGGAAGTGAGACAGCCCCCTTTTGTGTTGGTAACCGGAAATAACAATTAACTATCTAAATTTTGCTAGTATCTGGTGCCCACTTGCCTGTGGCCACCCAGCCCCGGCCACCCCGGGGCTGGGTGGCCACATGGATAGATGCGCTGTTCAAATGTGAACGAGCGGGTTTTTTCCCCTCGTTCGTATTTGATATGTGTTTCCTGGCTCAGGGTGTGGACCCGTCTGTCCTCTAGGGCCCGGTTGTTCGAAAGCCGATTAACTTAATCCAGGATAAGCGTAAACTTTTGTTTCATGTTTTCAACTTTTTGGTGAAAGTTTCTTTTGCTTATTTTTGTTTGTCAAGATTGACTTCTTCTTATGTAAAGTTTTGCCGAATATCAGCGTTGAAAAGCATTTAGTTGTAGAGAAATAAACCCCTTGGTTAATTTCTAATTTGGGATTAGCGTTAATCGGCTTTTGAACAACCGGGCCCAGCAGGGGTTTTGCTTCTCTCAACCTAGTCCTCCACGCAGTCAAAGTATCTCATTAGGATGCAGACCTGCAAATAATCTGGCCCCGAAATAAAAAATAACTGAAAGCGATTAGCTAACAGGTTTACTCTCAGTTGGCATGCTCTACGTCTGAGTGCTGAGGCTGTGGGGAAAGCAGTAATCCATTTTGAGTGTTAGTCCTTCGTGAAAGCAAAAACTTCCTTCGGATTTAAATTACCCTAAATCAATTCACCTTTGTTGCAAGTAAATTTTGGTAAGTAAAGTCGGGTTAACTTTTCGTTCACTAATTAACCAATTTAAGAAGACATAATACTAAATAAGAAAGATTTTGTTCACGACAATGTTTTATTTTTGATTCTTCCTTTGTACATTAGTGTTTCCTGTCTTGAAGTTCACTGGGACGCTTCCAATTTTGTTTTCTATATAAACAACCCCTACGCCCTCATACTTGTGATATAAATATTGCTTTTGAACAGGTTCAAATAGTCGGATATAGTTTTTGTGGAATGAGGAGAGTTGAAATGTTTTAAAATTGTGGACGTTTGTAAGTTTACATGGTCCGATACTCGTAAATCGACTTTTAAAATCTTAAAATTATCCTCTTTTCCATTTTTACGAAGGGATTATGATTTTTATGTATCCATTTATTTATCACAATTTGCAAAAAAGGAAGAATACACGGGTTCTTTTGGAATAGAAGGTTTATTTGTTGAAGCAATTTTTCTGGTCAGTGCTGACAGCATGCAAAATATTAATTTCTTACTTCGATTGTTGTACAATTCGTTCCCAAAAGAGTAAACTTTTGGCACCTTATTTTGGACGTTGTGCATTATTAAGGATTCCTTTGTACCTTTGGGACAGGTTAAACCAATGAAAAAGTGTCTTGCTTTTTCGCCGGCTGTTTCGACACTTTCGTGCTGAAATGATACGTTTAATCAGGATAATGATATTTTAATCCTCGCCCATTCTTGTCGCCTATTGCAGTTCCAGGTTAAGAGGCGTTTTGATGTTCATACACTGTAGGGGCGAAGTTGAGTGTGGCTGGAGAAGTGCTGTCGGAGGGAGAATTTGCTTATTAAAGCCTGCTGAACCAGTGAAACTACTTCATGGAAAGCTACTGTAATATGAACAAATCTTGGCCAGCTTTTT
The DNA here is from genome assembly GCA_949126865.1 of Montipora capitata. Classification (NCBI taxonomy): domain Eukaryota; kingdom Metazoa; phylum Cnidaria; class Anthozoa; order Scleractinia; family Acroporidae; genus Montipora; species Montipora capitata. The sequence goes on along the minus strand of OX421453.1, from coordinate 41,669,191 downwards.
AACTTGTTCTTGGTCCGTTTCGTGTTCACGGCAGAATTGACTTGACGGTAAGAATTTTAAAATGGTTTACACGTTGAGTGTCGGTTTCGACCTCTGGAAGTTAACTTGCGAATTCAGTTGTCCTGTGAAAAGAACAAATTTATGTTTTTCCTCGTTTGGAGCTGATAATGTTTTGAAATTCTGGAAACCTTTAGGTTAACTTAACCTTAGTATTGGGATATTGACGTCGAGAATTCGTTACAGCTTTTTAAATCCTAATGCGTGTAAATAAAATATCTCCCAGGCGCTTCGTGGTGTAATTCCTTTGCCATTCCTTACTGCCGCTTTGCAATACGAGTCCAAGGTGATTCTCACGGGTTAAACTGTATTGCTCACAGTATTGAACGAGTCAAAATCCGTCAAAGATCTTAAGAAAGTTACATATTCGCAAGTTGTGTTCAGTTGGGTCATCCGCAAATCCTTCAAAGTAAACTAGACGCTCCATGAGCGTAAACTGGGTTGCCTCTTGTACGTGTTAGACTGAGTTGAGTGGTATTGAACTGCAGCGTTCCAGTATTTTTTTTTATTAGGGGGAGGGGGTAATGTAGACCATTTGAGACGTCATGCCAGCAATGGCCCTTTGGCTCACACGTTCACTTGTTGAATTATTTTGTAATGTTGTGTCCTGTTCCCGTGTCCTTTTACTTTTTTTCATTTCGTCTGTGATGTAACGATAATTTCATCGGTAAGAGAATTCCACCTAAGCATTTTCGAGTTTTAAACTCTTGATTAACTTAAGATTTTCCAAAACACCCTAAGATAGCCCCTTTAAGTGAAATTGTTTGCAAAAAAATTAACTGCAAATTACTCTGACGGACATTTCCTGCATGTCATGCATGTCTAGAGTTGCACTAAGCAAGCGTTTATGCCACACAGGTCAAGTTTTTATTTGGTTTACTGGACTCTTCTCTGGAACAATGTTGGTCAATCCTTTCAATGAAGAACCATTTCTTTCAATAGTGAAGCAAAAAATGGACAACAAGCTTTCTTTCAAATAATTCTTGACTAACAAGAATTAGTCAAATTTCAAATTGTTTTTTACCAGAAGACTGTGCAGAGTTGAGTACAAATAAATAAAATTATAAATAGCCAGGAAATTGTAAGCACAGTTTACTCAAGGAGTTCGATTCCGTTTTTGGTATCCAACTCGAAAAAGTTACCAGAGAAGTTGCCGTTTGGTTTCAGTGTTGTACGCGACAGCACAGTTAATAAAATATTAACGAGAACTCGACGAAGAGAAAAATATAAGATAAATATTGTGTCCACCAGATAAAATCTACCCATTTCTACTATCCCCTGAAATCGACCACACATGTACGCTTAGAAGCCTCTTCTCACAAAGGTTATAGCTCCATTACAGTTATTTGGCCCGATTGTTTGAGCTGACGTGTGGGTTTTCGTACGCAATAATCTATAGAAGTCGCTTATTTATATTTTAGTGATTTAAGTGTCAGACGAAGATAACTATCAAAGCGCACTTTCCTTACTGGTTCCACTGCTTTTTCTTTAAAATCACCATTCCTACCTGAAATAAATTTAAGCCGTGGGAATACCGTTTTTAACGAAGCTTGTTGAAGGAGTGTTTGCATCTCAGGAAAAAAAGGCATGAATATTAGAATCGCTTTCCTATCCACTTTGAAATTTACTGGGCACAGCCATCTTCAATAATTCAGTTGTGATGTTAATAACACTTAATAACATTAGTGTAATAAAATTAATAATAACATTAGTAACATTATCACAATTATTCAAGATGGCCGGAGGCGCCCAGGAAATTTGAAGTAAAAAATATGGGATTCTGAAATTAATTTAGATCGGATGCAAACGCTTTTCCCGAAAAAAAAGTACTAAAATTTGATTGTAAACATAAGTTCCTGTGGTTTAATGTTACTTCTTGATTGGAATGGAGGTTCCTTTAAAACTTGAGAACAAGATACTTCGAAACAACGTTATCAACTTTGAAAATATGGACATTTGTCTGTAGAAAAACCTCTTTTTTGTACAGTTTTTCAGATGATTGTATATTCTCGCTTTCTAACTGGTCGAGGCTTGCATCATGTGGCTCTGATCGTGCCATGCAGGGTGATTACAGGATCGGCGCTAAATGAAAAGGGTGCCTCTAGGTTTTTACCAAGGAAAGGATTAACGTCTTAAACGTAAATACAATCTCAAAGGGAATTAACAAAATCTGCCTCTTGGTTTGGGGACACTTGACGATTCGTATGGAGGATTTCAAATCAAATTAACTTGTTAAAACCCAATGGAAACTGTTTTTTTATGAGCTGAGAAATCGAAACAAGTTAAACTGACACTAACCTCCAATATTTTTTCGCATGCGTAAACTTTCGTTATTGTTCTGACCACTTTGACCACTTTGGAAAGAGACTTTTTGCACTTGGATTTTTCCTCGTGATGCTGTATATTTTTAAAGTTCGTAAATTGTGCAAATGTTTGGCTCATGGACGATAATAAAGGAGAATGGGCTTAGTTTAGATTGTTATAACAAACGTTTAACACTAAAGTCTGCAATATGCATTACGTTGGATGAACACAAACAGTGATAAGCCATGATAAACATACCACTGTGTCTGATACTATTGTCATGTCATCTCAGAGTTTTGATTCGCGCGAAAAAGGAAACATTTCAAAGAGGTTGAATTGCAGTTTTAAAAATGCCAGATTTGTGTGTTTTCGTACGTAGCAACGAAAGGGACCTAGAAAATGACAGCTCTGCACAGGATCCCTTTTTTAAAACAATTATCGTCCGGGGTGAGTGGGTGAGAAGACCAAAAAAGTACGTCGATTTGTAAAGAGACGGCGAGCGCACTGGCTGCCATCAAAGTACCCTTCAATAGGTTCACGGCACTTCAAGAGACAGGACTATAGTCCGTGGTTTGCAAACTCGCCGTCTTCGACAGAATCCCTTGGCAAATAGAGTTCTCCAATGCATATCTTCCGCTTCTAACTGTCAAAACTGGACATGGACCTCGAGTCTTGATCGTCCGAGTCATAGGTTAACACCGAATATTATCGCACAAAGGGACAAGAAGGATTAGCAAAAGCAATAAAAGCTCCGACTTAGTGGGTGTAATCTTCTGTTCTTCACAGTTCACTTCCTATTAATGGGCTTATGGAGATGTGCCCGCTTGATGGGGTCGCATTTTCACGACTGGCATTTTCAACAGAGTTCCCGACAGAGTTCCCAACAGAGTTACCAGAACGGGGTCGCAAATTGTCGAGATTTTGAGGGTAAGGAAATTCTGGCTAGCGGGATTAAAAAATGGAAAGATTTGCGACGAAAAAAGTTGTTACAGAAAGAACTGTGACACTGTTGATTTAATATTTACAAGTCGCATTACATTCCATTTTGAAATTGCAATTAAAAGGCTATATGTAAGGTTTATGCATAAACAGAAATTGACAAAGTTGGGGTCGCTAAAATTTCATTTACTCAAAAGTGAGTAGGATGGGGTCTACAATTCGCCATAAAATAGATTATAAAGGGGTAAAGGTTCTGAGAGGCTAGCCGCACATTCCCAGCGAAAATTGACCGAAGTAACCTCTTCCCCCCTGGGGGTCGTGGACGCTGGCGGGAAAGAAAAACCGTCCGTCGACGACATTTTCTATAGAACACAAACACTCTGAACAAGATGAAAGAGAAGTACGTAAAATTCAGGCGTTAATCGTAGGCACGAGACTATTCCCTTGCTTAAATGTCCCGAGCTATGAAAGATTTTTTTGCCGAAAACTCATCCGAAAAAAAAACTAAGCCATATTCCTCAGAGCAAAAAGAACCGCAAAAACTATCCATGTCCAACAAAGACCTATCCAATCTGACAAAAGTACTTTACAAAAAGAAGGCAATCTACGTTTACAAACCAATGATGCCATGCAAGACAAAGAATAATGATAAAAAAGGACGCAAACAGCGGTGACAAACATTATTAACAAGTGCATTGTTTGTAAAATTATTTACTTCACGTTTCGTATGCTTCTACATACATCCTCAGACGTGGCCGTTGACTACTAATTCAAACTTTTTAATGTAACATAACTAACTAATGATTTACAAACAATTAATTAACAACTGGTTAACGGTCACTTCTGAGGATTTAGGTGGAAGCATATGAAACGTCAAGTAAGTAATCTCAAACAATTCGCTTGTAATGTTTTTGTCAAACGTGTTGATAAAGGTCAAATTACCACTGAACGATTTTCAATTTGACCTTGGATCGAGTACTGAAGAAGTTGAACGTTAAAGCCCGGTTCCCACTTGTGCGACCTGAACCAGTTATTTTTGACTGTAAACTTTTTACTGTGACGTTTTCATATCTGGGAAGACGACATAGCAGACTAAAAACCCAGGAATTAAACACCTGTAACATTTTTGACAGCCAAAAAACATCTTGTATATCAATAGGTCATCACCATCAGTTGTTTTTCACCTGTCCCCACCTATTTATTCAGTTTCCCATCTTTCTCACGGGCGCATTAACTCCTTAAACGTCCAAATTATACCAGAAGCAAATTCGCTTGCTGAAACGCTTGCTAGATTAATGCTAGTTAGCTCCCAAGAAACCGTCCTTAAGTCTTTGTGCAGTTGGTTGGCAGGCAAAACTGTAATAAAACTTGCAACAAGTAAACCCACTGAAAAGGGGAGATGATGTATAATAAGCGCAGTTGGTCAAAGAGCGTCAAATATCTCGCTCAGGTTTAAAAAACTGAAAGATCGATCCAGTGACAACAATGAAGAAGAAGGTTGAGAAGTGAAGACGTACAAGATGATGACGACTAAGAGGAAGAAGAACATGAAGAGCGAAACAATGATTAACTCATGATCTTGCAGTGGCCGTCAGAGAAGCAGTCTCAAAGCAACATCGAGTAAAAGAAACAATGTGGCCACCACGGAAAGGGACTAGAAACTTCTTTGAGGACTAAACTCCAGGGCCCGGTTGTTGGAAAGCGGATTAACTTAATCCAAGATTAGCGTAAACCTTTTTTCATGTTTTCAACTTTTTGATGAAAGTTTATTTTACTTTGTTTTTTTCAAGATTAACTTCTTCTAATGTTAAGTTTTGCCAAATACTAGCCTTGAACAGAATTTGGGAGTAAAGGAATAAAGTCCTTGGTTAATTTTTCATCTGGGCTTAGCGTTAATCGGCTTTTGAACCACCGGGCCCAGGATACCAACACTCTGGAAGAGATGAAAGAAATGCGAATTAGCTGCCAAGAAACTGCGTCTTGAACTATTTGCGCAGTTAGTGGGCGGGCAAAACTCCTGCAAGTAAACCCACTGAAAAGACACGATCTCTGCAAGAACAGTTGGACAAAAGGCGAGGAAGAAGTTTAACAAGACGAAGGAGAAGGAGAAGGAGAAGGAGAAGAGTGGAACAACCATAACCAAGCTCGTGGCTGTCCGAAGTACAGTCGCTAAACCAACACGCGTAAAAGACACAAAGCGGTCAAAGTAGCAAACAACAAGTACAAGAAGTCCTGGACCCTGACGGGAAAGATTTCTTTACCGCAAACTCAAGCCGAGAAGAAAAAGGCGATGTTCCTAGGAGCGAAGAGAACAGCAAAAACCATCAATGTCCAACGAAAAGAACAACTATCCTGAGACAAGTACTTCTAGTTTAGACAAAGAGAGAAATCTACGTTTAAAAACCAATGATGCCATGCAAGACAAAGAATAATGATAAAAAAGGACGCAAACAGCAGTGACAAACATTATTAACAAGCGCATTGATTGTGAAATTATTTACTTCACGTTTCGTATGCTTCTAAATACATCCTCAGACGTGGCCGTTGACTACTAATTCAAACTTTTTAATGTAACATAACTAACTAATGATTTACAAATAATGAATTAACAATTGGTTAACGGTCACTTCTGAGGATGTAGGTAGAAGCATTCGGAACGTCAAGTAAGTAATTTCAAACAATGTGCTTGTAATGTTTTTATCAAACGTGTTGATAAAGGTCAAATTACCACCGTGAACGATTTTCAATTTGACCTTTATCAAAACGATTGATAAAACCAAAGTTTGATGTTCCACTCTCCCACCGACGGACGCAGCACCACAGTTTCTTTAGAAACTAGAAATTTTCGCCTATGTTTGTCACGCCGTTTGCGTCTTATTTTTGATTCAGTACTTGTAGTTAGATAAAGACGGCAGTCAATAATGCCGTGTAGGAACAGTCACGATTCCCCTCTCCCCTCACCTCGCAACCTCGTTCCCAGGGCTTCTCCCTCATTTGGGGGCGGGGCTTTCCCTACCGCCCCGCCCCCACCTGAGGGAGAAGCCCTGGGAATGAGGTTGCCCCCCTAAAAAAAAAAAAATATTATAATTATTATAATTATTTTAATTAAAATTATAGTTAGAATAAAATTATTATAATTATAGTCATAATTATCATAATTATTGTCTTAATTATCATAATTATTATCTTAATTATCATAATTATTATCTTAATTATCATAATTATTGTCATAATTATTACAAAAAGATGAAGAATGTATTAGGTTAGTTTGGGGGGTAAAAATGAGTAGTATGAAGATATTTTTTAATCGACACCCATTCTTGTCTTCTTTTGCAGTTACAATGCGGTCTGATGTGCGTACAGTGTAGATAGGAGTTGACCGGTTGGAGGAATTGCTGCTAGAGGGGAGAATTTGCTGAACCTGCTAAGACCAGTGAAGCTCAGTTTATCGTGGGAACCCACACTCAATATGAAAAACTTTTTGCCAGCTTTTTGACTTGTCACAAGCAGAACTGGCAGAAGTCTCTTGTTGCGGTCAACATTTCCATGATGGTAAGAATTTTCAAATGGTTTATACGTTGAGTTTTGGGTTTGACTTGCGTGTTTTTCTTGTAAAAAGAACAAGTTCAACTTTCCAAATAATTCATATTCTTGCGTTTGGAGTTGACCCATGTTTTGAAGTTTTAGAGATTGCTTTCTGGGAACCTTACAGGTTAACTTGATTGCTGTAATTCATCAATATAATACAAATTCAGTTTCTTTTGGACCTATTCAACTGGGAACAACTCTAGTTGAATTTTCAAATGGTTTATACGTTGAGTTTCGGGTTTGACTTGCGTGTTTTTCTTGTAAAAAGAACAAGTTCAACTTTCCAAATAATTCATATTCTTGCGTTTGGAGTTGACCCATGGTTTGAAGTTTTAGAGATTGCTTTCTGGGAACCTTACAGGTTAACTTGATTGCTGTAATTCATCAATATAATACAAATTCAGTTTCTTTTGGACCTATTCAACTGGGAACAACTCTAGTCATTTTAAAGATGTAAATCTCATCCTCCTATTCGACCTCATCCCTACCTCTTCCCATCCTCTTGTCATGCAAACCGGGCTTTAATTTGTTACCGATAAAGTTCCTTTTTTGCTTTTAGCAATGGAGAGTTCCAATTTACTTTTTGTACACAAATTACAGGAAGAATGTTAACATTTAACAAATACAAAAGATTACTATTCTAAAAACGGGCACCATTCAAGTTTCTTTTCCAAAGGCTGCTCGAGTATTGGTGATTGCCGAGCTGTATTTTGCTATTTCAATTTTATCTTAAAGTAAATTGTAGTTTTCAATGAATTCTCCCCAAAACGATTCACTATCGCACACACATTGGCCCAGTCGGGACAGTAAGGGTTTGTTTTTTTTGTCTTCATTTCATATAAAGAACGTTTTGAATGGGTCAGTCAAAGACGGATAACTTTATTTGCTTTGATACCGAAAGTGTATTGAAAGTGACTTTTGTTTCTGTTTTACCTGCAGTAGAAAGATACTGTCGCTGTTTTTCAATCAAGGTGCTGGAAATGATTTTGCAAGTAAGCTTTTAAATTTAAAATTAGGTGTTTTGTGTGGCACTACATTGTTCTTCGCTTTCAAACTCGCTAAACCGTTCACTTGGTACATCCGAAATAAGGCTGTAGCCATATTGCAGGAAGTAACAGCCAAAACTGAATTTATTTAAGAATACTTTGAATGAAGCAAGGCTATTCTTTCCTTCAATGACATTTAATATAGCCAAGTGTTAGGATGTCATCTTTCAACTCAGTATTTATTTAGTTCCACACTGTGTAAAAAACATAGACAAAGTCTATTTTAATAAACGTCTGGCTGTTACAAATAACTTGATTCAGAAACAGGGAGTTTTACTCTTTATTTCTTGCCAGTGCTATAGTTGCTATAGTTATATCACCGTAGTACTTGGGTAAGTGATCATTTAGGCGCAAGGAAATTGAAATGGAAATGATAAGGAACTAAGTCTTTGCCATGCACTGGAAAGTAGGGATAGCGGAATAAACGTCCATGGACTGCCGTCATCAAAACTAATTTAAAGCGTTTCACCCTGTTAAGCCCTCCATCATGTTTCTTTTTTGTAATAAAGGTTTACTCCTATTTGGGGTTCCTGTTATTCCGTACATACTGTTCGGATATGAACTCTTTGGGAGTTTGTAGTGTTCACAAGAAACAATGTGACCAACCATTAATTTCAATGTAGACTGATTTCTATTTGTTAATATAGGCTTCTCCCCAGTCGAGAAAATCAGGCCATAACAACAAAAAGAAGTTCTTAGCGTCATTCGCTATAAAAGCCGCTTCTAATTATCCCAGTTTCGTTCCCTTGCTTGCTGTTCGTTCGTCAGTTTAGTTTTCGTTTTGGATCGAGTACAGAAGAAGTTGAACGTTAAAGCCCGGTTCCCACTTGTGCGACCTGAACCAGTTATTTTTGACTGTAAACTTTTTACTGTGACGTTTTCATATCTGGGAAGACGACATAGCAGACTAAAAACCCAGGAATTAAACACCTGTAACATTTTTGACAGCCAAAAAACATCTTGTATATCAATAGGTCATCACCATCAGTTGTTTTTCACCTGTCCCCACCTATTTATTCAGTTTCCCATCTTTCTCACGGGCGCATTAACTCCTTAAACGTCCAAATTATACCAGAAGCAAATTCGCTTGCTGAAACGCTTGCTAGATTAATGCTAGTTAGCTCCCAAGAAACCGTCCTTAAGTCTTTGTGCAGTTGGTTGGCAGGCAAAACTGTAATAAAACTTGCAACAAGTAAACCCACTGAAAAGGGGAGATGATGTATAATAAGCGCAGTTGGTCAAAGAGCGTCAAGTATCTCGCTCAGGTTTAAAAAACTGAAAGATCGATCCAGTGACAACAATGAAGAAGAAGGTTGAGAAGTGAAGACGTACAAGATGATGACGACTAAGAGGAAGAAGAACATGAAGAGCGAAACAATGATTAACTCATGATCTTGCAGTGGCCGTCAGAGAAGCAGTCTCAAAGCAACATCGAGTAAAAGAAACAATGTGGCCACCACAAAACAAGCAACAAAGATAAGTAGAAGAAGTTGAGGACACGGAAAGGGACTAGAAACGTCTTTGAGGACTAAACTCCAGGGCCCGGTTGTTGGAAAGCGGATTAACTTAATCCAAGATTAGCGTAAACCTTTTTCCATGTTCAACTTTTTGATGAAAGTTTATTTTACTTTTTTTTTTTCAAGATTAACTTCTTCTAATGTTAAGTTTTGCCAAATACTAGCCTTGAACAGAATTTGGGAGTAAAGGAATAAAGTCCTTGGTTAATTTTTCATCTGGGCTTAGCGTTAATTGGCTTTTGAACAACCGGGCCCAGGATACCAACACTCTGGAAGAGATGAAAGAAATGCGAATTAGCTGCCAAGAAACTGCGTCTTGAACTATTTGCGCAGTTAGTGGGCGGGCAAAACTCCTGCAAGTAAACCCACTGAAAAGACACGATCTCTGCAAGAACAGTTGGACAAAAGGCGAGGAAGAAGTTTAACAAGACGAAGGAGAAGGAGAAGGAGAAGGAGAAGAGTGGAACAACCATAACCAAGCTCGTGGCTGTCCGAAGTACAGTCGCTAAACCAACACGCGTAAAAGACACAAAGCGGTCAAAGTAGCAAACAACAAGTACAAGAAGTCCTGGACCCTGACGGGAAAGATTTCTTTACCGCAAACTCAAGCCGAGAAGAAAAAGGCGATGTTCCTAGGAGCGAAGAGAACAGCAAAAACCATCAATGTCCAACGAAAAGAACAACTATCCTGAGACAAGTACTTCTAGTTTAGACAAAGAGAGAAATCTACGTTTAAAAACCAATGATGCCATGCAAGACAAAGAATAATGATAAAAAAGGACGCAAACAGCAGTGACAAACATTATTAACAAGCGCATTGTTTGTGAAATTATTTACTTCACGTTTCGTATGCTTCTAAATACATCCTCAGACGTGGCCGTTGACTACTAATTCAAACTTTTTAATGTAACATAACTAACTAATGATTTACAAATAATGAATTAACAATTGGTTAACGGTCACTTCTGAGGATGTAGGTAGAAGCATTCGGAACGTCAAGTAAGTAATTTCAAACAATGTGCTTGTAATGTTTTTATCAAACGTGTTGATAAAGGTCAAATTACCACCGTGAACGATTTTCAATTTGACCTTTATCAAAACGATTGATAAAACCAAAGTTTGATGTTTCACTCTCCCACCGACGGACGCAGCACCACAGTTTCTTTAGAAACTAGAAATTTTCGCCTATGTTTGTCACGCCGTTTGCGTCTTATTTTTGATTCAGTACTTGTAGTTAGATAAAGACGGCAGTCAATAATGCCGTGTAGGAACAGTCACGATTCCCCTCTCCCCTCACCTCGCAACCTCGTTCCCAGGGCTTCTCCCTCATTTGGGGGCGGGGCTTTCCCTACCGCCCCGCCCCCACCTGAGGGAGAAGCCCTGGGAATGAGGTTGCCCCCCTCAAAAAAAAAAATATTATAATTATTATAATTATATTAATTAAAATTATAGTTAGAATAAAATTATTATAATTATAGTCATAATTATCATAATTATTGTCTTAATTATCATAATTATTATCTTAATTATCATAATTATTGTCATAATTATTACAAAAAGATGAAGAATGTATTAGGTTAGTTTGGGGGGTAAAAATGAGTAGTATGAAGATACTTTTTAATCCACACCCATTCTTGTCTTCTTTTGCAGTTACAATGCGGTCTGATGTGCGTACAGTGTAGATAGGAGTTGACCGGTTGGAGGAATTGCTGCTAGAGGGGAGAATTTGCTGAACCTGCTAAGACCAGTGAAGCTCAGTTTATCGTGGGAACCCACACTCAATATGAAAAACTTTTTGCCAGCTTTTTGACTTGTCACAAGCAGAACTGGCAGAAGTCTCTTGTTGCGGTCAACATTTCCATGATGGTAAGAATTTTCAAATGGTTTATACGTTGAGTTTCGGGTTTGACTTGCGTGTTTTTCTTGTAAAAAGAACAAGTTCAACTTTCCAAATAATTCATATTCTTGCGTTTGGAGTTGACCCATGTTTTGAAGTTTTAGAGATTGCTTTCTGGGAACCTTACAGGTTAACTTGATTGCTGTAATTCATCAATATAATACAAATTCAGTTTCTTTTGGACCTATTCAACTGGGAACAACTCTAGTTGAATTTTCAAATGGTTTATACGTTGAGTTTCGGGTTTGACTTGCGTGTTTTTCTTGTAAAAAGAACAAGTTCAACTTTCCAAATAATTCATATTCTTGCGTTTGGAGTTGACCCATGGTTTGAAGTTTTAGAGATTGCTTTCTGGGAACCTTACAGGTTAACTTGATTGCTGTAATTCATCAATATAATACAAATTCAGTTTCTTTTGGACCTATTCAACTGGGAACAACTCTAGTCATTTTAAAGATGTAAATCTCATCCTCCTATTCGACCTCATCCCTACCTCTTCCCATCCTCTTGTCATGCAAACCGGGCTTTAATTTGTTACCGATAAAGTTCCTTTTTTGCTTTTAGCAATGGAGAGTTCCAATTTACTTTTTGTACACAAATTACAGGAAGAATGTTAACATTTAACAAATACAAAAGATTACTATTCTAAAAACGGGCACCATTCAAGTTTCTTTTCCAAAGGCTGCTCGAGTATTGGTGATTGCCGAGCTGTATTTTGCTATTTCAATTTTATCTTAAAGTAAATTGTAGTTTTCAATGAATTCTCCCCAAAACGATTCACTATCGCACACACATTGGCCCAGTCGGGACAGTAAGGGTTTGTTTTTTTTGTCTTCATTTCATATAAAGAACGTTTTGAATGGGTCAGTCAAAGACGGATAACTTTATTTGCTTTGATACCGAAAGTGTATTGAAAGTGACTTTTGTTTCTGTTTTACCTGCAGTAGAAAGATACTGTCGCTGTTTTTCAATCAAGGTGCTGGAAATGATTTTGCAAGTAAGCTTTTGAATTTAAAATTAGGTGTTTTCCGTGGCACTACATTGATCTTCGCTTTCAAACTCGCTAAACCGTTCACTTGGTACATCCGAAATAAGGCTGTAGCCATATTGCAGGAAGTAACAGCCAAAACTGAATTTATTTAAGAATACTTTGAATGAAGCAAGGCTATTCTTTCCTTCAATGACATTTAATATAGCCAAGTGTTAGGATGTCATCTTTCAACTCAGTATTTATTTAGTTCCACACTGTGTAAAAAACATAGACAAAGTCTATTTTAATAAACGTCTGGCTGTTACAAATAACTTGATTCAGAAACAGGGAGTTTTACTCTTTATTTCTTGCCAGTGCTATAGTTGCTATAGTTATATCACCGTAGTACTTGGGTAAGTGATCATTTAGGCGCAAGGAAATTGAAATGGAAATGATAAGGAACTAAGTCTTTGCCATGCACTGGAAAGTAGGGATAGCGGGATAAACGTCCATGGACTGCCGTCATCAAAACTAATTTAAAGCGTTTCACCCTGTTAAGCCCTCCATCATGTTTCTTTTTTGTAATAAAGGTTTACTCCTATTTGGGGTTCCTGTTATTCCGTACATACTGTTCGGATATGAACTCTTTGGGAGTTTGTAGTGTTCACGAGAAACAATGTGACCAACCATTAATTTCAATGTAGACTGATTTCTATTTGTTAATATAGGCTTCTCCCCAGTCGAGAAAATCAGGCAATAACAACAAAAAGAAGTTCTTAGCGTCATTCGCTATAAAAGCCGCTTCTAATTATCCCAGTTTCGTTCCCTTGCTTGCTGTTCGTTCGTCAGTTTAGTTTTCGTTTTGGATCAAGATTAGCGTAAACCTTTTTCCATGTTTTCAACTTTTTGATGAAAGTTTATTTTACTTTTTTTTTTTCAAGATTAACTTCTTCTAATGTTAAGTTTTGCCGAATACTAGCCTTGAACAGAATTTGGGAGTAAAGGAATAAAGTCCTTGGTTAATTTTTCATCTGGGCTTAGCGTTAATTGGCTTTTGAACAACCGGGCCCAGGATACCAACACTCTGGAAGAGATGAAAGAAATGCGAATTAGCTGCCAAGAAACTGCGTCTTGAACTATTTGCGCAGTTAGTGGGCGGGCAAAACTCCTGCAAGTAAACCCACTGAAAAGACACGATCTCTGCAAGAACAGTTGGACAAAAGGCGAGGAAGAAGTTTAACAAGACGAAGGAGAAGGAGAAGGAGAAGAGTGGAACAACCATAACCAAGCTCGTGGCTGTCCGAAGTACAGTCGCAAAACCAACACGCGTAAAAGACACAAAGCGGTCAAAGTAGCAAACAACAAGTACAAGAAGTCCTGGACCCTGACGGGAAAGATTTCTTTACCGCAAACTCAAGCCGAGAAGAAAAAGGCGATGTTCCTAGGAGCGAAGAGAACAGCAAAAACCATCAATGTCCAACGAAAAGAACAACTATCCTGAGACAAGTACTTCTAGTTTAGACAAAGAGAAAAATCTACGTTTAAAAACCAATGATGCCATGCAAGACAAAGAATAATGATAAAAAAGGACGCAAACAGCAGTGACAAACATTATTAACAAGCGCATTGTTTGTGAAATTATTTACTTCACGTTTCGTATGCTTCTAAATACATCCTCAGACGTGGCCGTTGACTACTAATTCAAACTTTTTAATGTAACATAACTAGCTAATGATTTACAAATAATGAATTAACAATTGGTTAACGGTCACTTCTGAGGATGTAGGTAGAAGCATTCGGAACGTCAAGTAAGTAATTTCAAATAATGTGCTTGTAATGTTTTTATCAAACGTGTTGATAAAGGTCAAATTACCACCGTGAACGATTTTCAATTTGACCTTTATCAAAACGATTGATAAAACCAAAGTTTGATGTTTCACTCTCCCACCGACGGACGCAGCACCACAGTTTCTTTAGAAACTAGAAATTTTCGCCTATGTTTGTCACGCCGTTTGCGTCTTATTTTTGATTCAGTACTTGTAGTTAGATAAAGACGGCAGTCAATAATGCCGTGTAGGAACAGTCACGATTCCCCTCTCCCCTCACCTCGCAACCTCGTTCCCAGGGCTTCTCCCTCATTTGGGGGCGGGGCTTTCCCTACCGCCCCGCCCCCACCTGAGGGAGAAGCCCTGGAAATGAGGTTGCCCCCCTCAAAAAAAAAAATATTATAATTATTTTAATTAAAATTATAGTGAGAATAAAATTATTATAATTATAGTCATAATTATCATAATTATTGTCTTAATTATCATAATTATTATCTTAATTATCATAATTATTATCTTAATTATCATAATTATTGTCATAATTATTACAAAAAGATGAAGAATGTATTAGGTTAGTTTGGGGGGTAAAAATGAGTAGTATGAAGATATTTTTTAATCCACACCCATTCTTGTCTTCTTTTGCAGTTACAATGCGGTCTGATGTGCGTACAGTGTAGATAGGAGTTGACCGGTTGGAGGAATTGCTGCTAGAGGGGAGAATTTGCTGAACCTGCTAAGACCAGTGAAGCTCAGTTTATCGTGGGAACCCACACTCAATATGAAAAACTTTTTGCCAGCTTTTTGACTTGTCACAAGCAGAACTGGCAGAAGTCTCTTGTTGCGGTCAACATTTCCATGATGGTAAGAATTTTCAAATGGTTTATACGTTGAGTTTCGGGTTTGACTTGCGTGTTTTTCTTGTAAAAAGAACAAGTTCAACTTTCCAAATAATTCATATTCTTGCGTTTGGAGTTGACCCATGTTTTGAAGTTTTAGAGATTGCTTTCTGGGAACCTTACAGGTTAACTTGATTGCTGTAATTCATCAATATAATACAAATTCAGTTTCTTTTGGACCTATTCAACTGGGAACAACTCTAGTTGAATTTTCAAATGGTTTATACGTTGAGTTTCGGGTTTGACTTGCGTGTTTTTCTTGTAAAAAGAACAAGTTCAACTTTCCAAATAATTCATATTCTTGCGTTTGGAGTTGACCCATGGTTTGAAGTTTTAGAGATTGCTTTCTGGGAACCTTACAGGTTAACTTGATTGCTGTAATTCATCAATATAATACAAATTCAGTTTCTTTTGGACCTATTCAACTGGGAACAACTCTAGTCATTTTAAAGATGTAAATCTCATCCTCCTATTCGACCTCATCCCTCCTCTTCCCATCCTCTTGTCATGCAAACCGGGCTTTAATTTCTTACCGATAAAGTTCCTTTTTTGCTTTTAGCAATGGAGAGTTCCAATTTACTTTTTGTACACAAATTACAGGAAGAATGTTAACATTTAACAAATACAAAAGATTACTATTCTAAAAACGGGCACCATTCAAGTTTCTTTTCCAAAGGCTGCTCGAGTATTGGTGATTGCCGAGCTGTATTTTGCTATTTCAATTTTATCTTAAAGTAAATTGTAGTTTTCAATGAATTCTCCCCAAAACGATTCACTATCGCACACACATTGGCCCAGTCGGGACAGTAAGGGTTTGTTTTTTTATCTTCATTTCATATAAAGAACGTTTTGAATGGGTCAGTCAAAGACGGATAACTTTATTTGCTTTGATACCGAAAGTGTATTGAAAGTGACTTTTGTTTCTGTTTTACCTGCAGTAGAAAGATACTGTCGCTGTTTTTCAATCAAGGTGCTGGAAATGATTTTGCAAGTAAGCTTTTAAATTTAAAATTAGGTGTTTTGTGTGGCACTGCATTGTTCTTCGCTTTCAAACTCGCTAAACCGTTCACTTGGTTAATCCGAAATAAGGCTGTAGCCATGTTGCAGGAAGTAACAGCCAAAACTGAATTTATTTAAGAATACTTTGAATGAAGCAAGGCTATTCTTTCCTTCAATGACATTTAATATAGCCAAGTGTTAGGATGTCATCTTTCAACTCAGTATTTATTTAGTTCCACACTGTGTAAAAAACATAGACAAAGTCTATTTTAATAAACGTCTGGCTGTTACAAATAACTTGATTCAGAAACAGGGAGTTTTACTCTTTATTTCTTGCCAGTGCTATAGTTGCTATAGTTATATCACCGTAGTACTTGGGTAAGTGATCATTTAGGCGCAAGGAAATTGAAATGGAAATGATAAGGAACTAAGTCTTTGCCATGCACTGGAAAGTAGGGATAGCGGGATAAACGTCCATGGACTGCCGTCATCAAAACTAATTTAAAGCGTTTCACCCTGTTAAGCCCTCCATCATGTTTCTTTTTTGTAATAAAGGTTTACTCCTATTTGGGGTTCCTGTTATTCCGTACATACTGTTCGGATATGAACTCTTTGGGAGTTTGTAGTGTTCACAAGAAACAATGTGACCAACCATTAATTTCAATGTAGACTGATTTCTATTTGTTAATATAGGCTTCTCCCCAGTCGAGAAAATCAGGCAATAACAACAAAAAGAAGTTCTTAGCGTCATTCGCTATAAAAGCCGCTTCTAATTATCCCAGTTTCGTTCCCTTGCTTGCTGTTCGTTCGTCAGTTTAGTTTTCGTTTTGGATCGAGTACAGAAGAAGTTGAACGTTAAAGCCCGGTTCCCACTTGTGCGACCTGAACCAGTTATTTTTGACTGTAAACTTTTTACTGTGACGTTTTCATATCTGGGAAGACGACATAGCAGACTAAAAACCCAGGAATTAAACACCTGTAACATTTTTGACAGCCAAAAAACATCTTGTATATCAATAGGTCATCACCATCAGTTGTTTTTCACCTGTCCCCACCTATTTATTCAGTTTCCCATATTTCTCACGGGCGCATTAACTCCTTAAACGTCCAAATTATACCAGAAGCAAATTCGCTTGCTGAAACGCTTGCTAGATTAATGCTAGTTAGCTCCCAAGAAACCGTCCTTAAGTCTTTGTGCAGTTGGTTGGCAGGCAAAACTGTAATACAACTTGCAACAAGTAAACCCACTGAAAAGGGGAGATGATGTATAATAAGCGCAGTTGGTCAAAGAGCGTCAAGTATCTCGCTCAGGTTTAAAAAACTGAAAGATCGATCCAGTGACAACAATGAAGAAGAAGGTTGAGAAGTGAAGACGTACAAGATGATGACGACTAAGAGGAAGAAGAACATGAAGAGCGAAACAATGATTAACTCATGATCTTGCAGTGGCCGTCAGAGAAGCAGTCTCAAAGCAACATCGAGTAAAAGAAACAATGTGGCCACCACGAAACGAGCAACAAAGATAAGTAGAAGAAGTTGAGGACACGGAAAGGGACTAGAAACTTCTTTGAGGACTAAACTCCAGGGCCCGGTTGTTGGAAAGCGGATTAACTTAATCCAAGATTAGCGTAAATCTTTTTTCATGTTTTCAACTTTTTGATGAAAGTTTATTTTACTTTTTTTTTTTCAAGATTAACTTCTTCTAATGTTAAGTTTTGCCAAATACTAGCCTTGAACAGAATTTGGGAGTAAAGGAATAAAGTCCTTGGTTAATTTTTCATCTGGGCTTAGCGTTAATTGGCTTTTGAACAACCGGGCCCAGGATACCAACACTCTGGAAGAGATGAAAGAAATGCGAATTAGCTGCCAAGAAACTGCGTCTTGAACTATTTGCGCAGTTAGTGGGCGGGCAAAACTCCTGCAAGTAAACCCACTGAAAAGACACGATCTCTGCAAGAACAGTTGGACAAAAGGCGAGGAAGAAGTTTAACAAGACGAAGGAGAAGGAGAAGGAGAAGAGTGGAACAACCATAACCAAGCTCGTGGCTGTCCGAAGTACAGTCGCAAAACCAACACGCGTAAAAGACACAAAGCGGTCAAAGTAGCAAACAACAAGTACAAGAAGTCCTGGACCCTGACGGGAAAGATTTCTTTACCGCAAACTCAAGCCGAGAAGAAAAAGGCGATGTTCCTAGGAGCGAAGAGAACAGCAAAAACCATCAATGTCCAACGAAAAGAACAACTATCCTGAGACAAGTACTTCTAGTTTAGACAAAGAGAGAAATCTACGTTTAAAAACCAATGATGCCATGCAAGACAAAGAATAATGATAAAAAAAGGCGCAAACAGCAGTGACAAACATTATTAACAAGCGCATTGTTTGTGAAATTATTTACTTCACGTTTCGTATGCTTCTAAATACATCCTCAGACGTGGCCGTTGACTACTAATTCAAACTTTTTAATGTAACATAACTAACTAATGATTTACAAATAATGAATTAACAATTGGTTAACGGTCACTTCTGAGGATGTAGGTAGAAGCATTCGGAACGTCAAGTAAGTAATTTCAAACAATGTGCTTGTAATGTTTTTATCAAACGTGTTGATAAAGGTCAAATTACCACCGTGAACGATTTTCAATTTGACCTTTATCAAAACGATTGATAAAACCAAAGTTTGATGTTTCACTCTCCCACCGACGGACGCAGCACCACAGTTTCTTTAGAAACTAGAAATTTTCGCCTATGTTTGTCACGCCGTTTGCGTCTTATTTTTGATTCAGTACTTGTAGTTAGATAAAGACGGCAGTCAATAATGCCGTGTAGGAACAGTCACGATTCCCCTCTCCCCTCACCTCGCAACCTCGTTCCCAGGGCTTCTCCCTCATTTGGGGGCGGGGCTTTCCCTACCGCCCCGCCCCCACCTGAGGGAGAAGCCCTGGGAATGAGGTTGCCCCCCTCAAAAAAAAAAATATAATTATTATAATTATTTTAATTAAAATTATAGTTAGAATAAAATTATTATAATTATAGTCATAATTATCATAATTATTGTCTTAATTATCATAATTATTATCTTAATTATCATAATTATTATCTTAATTATCATAATTATTGTCATAATTATTACAAAAAGATGAAGAATGTATTAGGTTAGTTTGGGGGGTAAAAATGAGTAGTATGAAGATATTTTTTAATCCACACCCATTCTTGTCTTCTTTTGCAGTTACAATGCGGTCTGATGTGCGTACAGTGTAGATAGGAGTTGACCGGTTGGAGGAATTGCTGCTAGAGGGGAGAATTTGCTGAACCTGCTAAGACCAGTGAAGCTCAGTTTATCGTGGGAACCCACACTCAATATGAAAAACTTTTTGCCAGCTTTTTGACTTGTCACAAGCAGAACTGGCAGAAGTCTCTTGTTGCGGTCAACATTTCCATGATGGTAAGAATTTTCAAATGGTTTATACGTTGAGTTTCGGGTTTGACTTGCGTGTTTTTCTTGTAAAAAGAACAAGTTCAACTTTCCAAATAATTCATATTCTTGCGTTTGGAGTTGACCCATGTTTTGAAGTTTTAGAGATTGCTTTCTGGGAACCTTACAGGTTAACTTGATTGCTGTAATTCATCAATATAATACAAATTCAGTTTCTTTTGGACCTATTCAACTGGGAACAACTCTAGTTGAATTTTCAAATGGTTTATACGTTGAGTTTCGGGTTTGACTTGCGTGTTTTTCTTGTAAAAAGAACAAGTTCAACTTTCCAAATAATTCATATTCTTGCGTTTGGAGTTGACCCATGGTTTGAAGTTTTAGAGATTGCTTTCTGGGAACCTTACAGGTTAACTTGATTGCTGTAATTCATCAATATAATACAAATTCAGTTTCTTTTGGACCTATTCAACTGGGAACAACTCTAGTCATTTTAAAGATGTAAATCTCATCCTCCTATTCGACCTCATCCCTACCTCTTCCCATCCTCTTGTCATGCAAACCGGGCTTTAATTTCTTACCGATAAAGTTCCTTTTTTGCTTTTAGCAATGGAGAGTTCCAATTTACTTTTTGTACACAAATTACAGGAAGAATGTTAACATTTAACAAATACAAAAGATTACTATTCTAAAAACGGGCACCATTCAAGTTTCTTTTCCAAAGGCTGCTCGAGTATTGGTGATTGCCGAGCTGTATTTTGCTATTTCAATTTTATCTTAAAGTAAATTGTAGTTTTCAATGAATTCTCCCCAAAACGATTCACTATCGCACACACATTGGCCCAGTCGGGACAGTAAGGGTTTGTTTTTTTATCTTCATTTCATATAAAGAACGTTTTGAATGGGTTAGTCAAAGACGGATAACTTTATTTGCTTTGATACCGAAAGTGTATTGAAAGTGACTTTTGTTTCTGTTTTACCTGCAGTAGAAAGATACTGTCGCTGTTTTTCAATCAAGGTGCTGGAAATGATTTTGCAAGTAAGCTTTTAAATTTAAAATTAGGTGTTTTCCGTGGCACTACATTGATCTTCGCTTTCAAACTCGCTAAACCGTTCACTTGGTACATCCGAAATAAGGCTGTAGCCATATTGCAGGAAGTAACAGCCAAAACTGAATTTATTTAAGAATACTTTGAATGAAGCAAGGCTATTCTTTCCTTCAATGACATTTAATATAGCCAAGTGTTAGGATGTCATCTTTCAACTCAGTATTTATTTAGTTCCACACTGTGTAAAAAACATAGACAAAGTCTATTTTAATAAACGTCTGGCTGTTACAAATAACTTGATTCAGAAACAGGGAGTTTTACTCTTTATTTCTTGCCAGTGCTATAGTTGCTATAGTTATATCACCGTAGTACTTGGGTAAGTGATCATTTAGGCGCAAGGAAATTGAAATGGAAATGATAAGGAACTAAGTCTTTGCCATGCACTGGAAAGTAGGGATAGCGGGATAAACGTCCATGGACTGCCGTCATCAAAACTAATTTAAAGCGTTTCACCCTGTTAAGCCCTCCATCATGTTTCTTTTTTGTAATAAAGGTTTACTCCTATTTGGGGTTCCTGTTATTCCGTACATACTGTTCGGATATGAACTCTTTGGGAGTTTGTAGTGTTCACAAGAAACAATGTGACCAACCATTAATTTCAATGTAGACTGATTTCTATTTGTTAATATAGGCTTCTCCCCAGTCGAGAAAATCAGGCCATAACAACAAAAAGAAGTTCTTAGCGTCATTCGCTATAAAAGCCGCTTCTAATTATCCCAGTTTCGTTCCCTTGCTTGCTGTTCGTTCGTCAGTTTAGTTTTCGTTTTGGATCGAGTACAGAAGAAGTTGAACGTTAAAGCCCGGTTCCCACTTGTGCGACCTGAACCAGTTATTTTTGACTGTAAACTTTTTACTGTGACGTTTTCATATCTGGGAAGACGACATAGCAGACTAAAAACCCAGGAATTAAACACCTGTAACATTTTTGACAGCCAAAAAACATCTTGTATATCAATAGGTCATCACCATCAGTTGTTTTTCACCTGTCCCCACCTATTTATTCAGTTTCCCATCTTTCTCACGGGCGCATTAACTCCTTAAACGTCCAAATTATACCAGAAGCAAATTCGCTTGCTGAAACGCTTGCTAGATTAATGCTAGTTAGCTCCCAAGAAACCGTCCTTAAGTCTTTGTGCAGTTGGTTGGCAGGCAAAACTGTAATAAAACTTGCAACAAGTAAACCCACTGAAAAGGGGAGATGATGTATAATAAGCGCAGTTGGTCAAAGAGCGTCAAGTATCTCGCTCAGGTTTAAAAAACTGAAAGATCGATCCAGTGACAACAATGAAGAAGAAGGTTGAGAAGTGAAGACGTACAAGATGATGACGACTAAGAGGAAGAAGAACATGAAGAGCGAAACAATGATTAACTCATGATCTTGCAGTGGCCGTCAGAGAAGCAGTCTCAAAGCAACATCGAGTAAAAGAAACAATGTGGCCACCACGAAACGAGCAACAAAGATAAGTAGAAGAAGTTGAGGACACGGAAAGGGACTAGAAACTTCTTTGAGGACTAAACTCCAGGGCCCGGTTGTTGGAAAGCGGATTAACTTAATCCAAGATTAGCGTAAACCTTTTTTCATGTTTTCAACTTTTTGATGAAAGTTTATTTTACTTTTTTTTTTTTCAAGATTAACTTCTTCTAATGTTAAGTTTTGCCAAATACTAGCCTTGAACAGAATTTGGGAGTAAAGGAATAAAGTCCTTGGTTAATTTTTCATCTGGGCTTAGCGTTAATTGGCTTTTGAACAACCGGGCCCAGGATACCAACACTCTGGAAGAGATGAAAGAAATGCGAATTAGCTGCCAAGAAACTGCGTCTTGAACTATTTGCGCAGTTAGTGGGCGGGCAAAACTCCTGCAAGTAAACCCACTGAAAAGACACGATCTCTGCAAGAACAGTTGGACAAAAGGCGAGGAAGAAGTTTAACAAGACGAAGGAGAAGGAGAAGGAGAAGAGTGGAACAACCATAACCAAGCTCGTGGCTGTCCGAAGTACAGTCGCAAAACGAACACGCGTAAAAGACACAAAGCGGTCAAAGTAGCAAACAACAAGTACAAGAAGTCCTGGACCCTGACAGGAAAGATTTCTTTACCGCAAACTCAAGCCGAGAAGAAAAAGGCGATGTTCCTAGGAGCGAAGAGAACAGCAAAAACCATCAATGTCCAACGAAAAGAACAACTATCCTGAGACAAGTACTTCTAGTTTAGACAAAGAGAGAAATCTATGTTTAAAAACCAATGATGCCATGCAAGACAAAGAATAATGATAAAAAAGGACGCAAACAGCAGTGACAAACATTATTAACAAGCGCATTGTTTGTGAAATTATTTACTTCACGTTTCGTATGCTTCTAAATACATCCTCAGACGTGGCCGTTGACTACTAATTCAAACTTTTTAATGTAACATAACTAACTAATGATTTACAAATAATGAATTAACAATTGGTTAACGGTCACTTCTGAGGATGTAGGTAGAAGCATTCGGAACGTCAAGTAAGTAATTTCAAACAATGTGCTTGTAATGTTTTTATCAAACGTGTTGATAAAGGTCAAATTACCACCGTGAACGATTTTCAATTTGACCTTTATCAAAACGATTGATAAAACCAAAGTTTGATGTTTCACTCTCCCACCGACGGACGCAGCACCACAGTTTCTTTAGAAACTAGAAATTTTCGCCTATGTTTGTCACGCCGTTTGCGTCTTATTTTTGATTCAGTACTTGTAGTTAGATAAAGACGGCAGTCAATAATGCCGTGTAGGAACAGTCACGATTCCCCTCTCCCCTCACCTCGCAACCTCGTTCCCAGGGCTTCTCCCTCATTTGGGGGCGGGGCTTTCCCTACTGCCCCGCCCCCACCTGAGGGAGAAGCCCTGGGAATGAGGTTGCCCCCCTCAAAAAAAAAAATAGTATAATTATTATAATTATTTTAATTAAAATTATAGTTAGAATAAAATTATTATAATTATAGTCATAATTATCATAATTATTGTCTTAATTATCATAATTATTATCTTAATTATCATAATTATTGTCATAATTATTACAAAAAGATGAAGAATGTATTAGGTTAGTTTGGGGGGTAAAAATGAGTAGTATGAAGATATTTTTTAATCCACACCCATTCTTGTCTTCTTTTGCAGTTACAATGCGGTCTGATGTGCGTACAGTGTAGATAGGAGTTGACCGGTTGGAGGAATTGCTGCTAGAGGGGAGAATTTGCTGAACCTGCTAAGACCAGTGAAGCTCAGTTTATCGTGGGAACCCACACTCAATATGAAAAACTTTTTGCCAGCTTTTTGACTTGTCACAAGCAGAACTGGCAGAAGTCTCTTGTTGCGGTCAACATTTCCATGATGGTAAGAATTTTCAAATGGTTTATACGTTGAGTTTCGGGTTTGACTTGCGTGTTTTTCTTGTAAAAAGAACAAGTTCAACTTTCCAAATAATTCATATTCTTGCGTTTGGAGTTGACCCATGTTTTGAAGTTTTAGAGATTGCTTTCTGGGAACCTTACAGGTTAACTTGATTGCTGTAATTCATCAATATAATACAAATTCAGTTTCTTTTGGACCTATTCAACTGGGAACAACTCTAGTCATTTTAAAGATGTAAATCTCATCCTCCTATTCGACCTCATCCCTACCTCTTCCCATCCTCTTGTCATGCAAACCGGGCTTTAATTTCTTACCGATAAAGTTCCTTTTTTGCTTTTAGCAATGGAGAGTTCCAATTTACTTTTTGTACACAAATTACAGGAAGAATGTTAACATTTAACAAATACAAAAGATTACTATTCTAAAAACGGACACCATTCAAGTTTCTTTTCCAAAGGCTGCTCGAGTATTGGTGATTGCCGAGCTGTATTTTGCTATTTCAATTTTATCTTAAAGTAAATTGTAGTTTTCAATGAATTCTCCCCAAAACGATTCACTATCGCACACACATTGGCCCAGTCGGGACAGTAAGGGTTTGTTTTTTTATCTTCATTTCATATAAAGAACGTTTTGAATGGGTCAGTCAAAGACGGCTAACTTTATTTGCTTTGATACCGAAAGTGTATTGAAAGTGACTTTTGTTTCTGTTTTACCTGCAGTAGAAAGATACTGTCGCTGTTTTTCAATCAAGGTGCTGGAAATGATTTTGCAAGTAAGCTTTTAAATTTAAAAGTAGGTGTTTTCCGTGGCACTACATTGATCTTCGCTTTCAAACTCGCTAAACCGTTCACTTGGTACATCCGAAATAAGGCTGTAGCCATATTGCAGGAAGTAACAGCCAAAACTGAATTTATTTAAGAATACTTTGAATGAAGCAAGGCTATTCTTTCCTTCAATGACATTTAATATAGCCAAGTGTTAGGATGTCATCTTTCAACTCAGTATTTATTTAGTTCCACACTGTGTAAAAAACATAGACAAAGTCTATTTTAATAAACGTCTGGCTGTTACAAATAACTTGATTCAGAAACAGGGAGTTTTACTCTTTATTTCTTGCCAGTGCTATAGTTGCTATAGTTATATCACCGTAGTACTTGGGTAAGTGATCATTTAGGCGCAAGGAAATTGAAATGGAAATGATAAGGAACTAAGTCTTTGCCATGCACTGGAAAGTAGGGATAGCGGGATAAACGTCCATGGACTGCCGTCATCAAAACTAATTTAAAGCGTTTCACCCTGTTAAGCCCTCCATCATGTTTCTTTTTTGTAATAAAGGTTTACTCCTATTTGGGGTTCCTGTTATTCCGTACATACTGTTCGGATATGAACTCTTTGGGAGTTTGTAGTGTTCACAAGAAACAATGTGACCAACCATTAATTTCAATGTAGACTGATTTCTATTTGTTAATATAGGCTTCTCCCCAGTCGAGAAAATCAGGCCATAACAACAAAAAGAAGTTCTTAGCGTCATTCGCTATAAAAGCCGCTTCTAATTATCCCAGTTGCGTTCCCTTGCTTGCTGTTCGTTCGTCAGTTTAGTTTTCGTTTTGGATCGAGTACAGAAGAAGTTGAACGTTAAAGCCCGGTTCCCACTTGTGCGACCTGAACCAGTTATTTTTGACTGTAAACTTTTTACTGTGACGTTTTCATATCTGGGAAGACGACATAGCAGACTAAAAACCCAGGAATTAAACACCTGTAACATTTTTGACAGCCAAAAAACATCTTGTATATCAATAGGTCAT
>OX421453.1:41600925-41635925 GCA_949126865.1 Montipora capitata | reverse complement strand
GGAAGACGACATAGCAGACTAAAAACCCAGGAATTAAACACCTGTAACATTTTTGACAGCCAAAAAACATCTTGTATATCAATAGGTCATCACCATCAGTTGTTTTTCACCTGTCCCCACCTATTTATTCAGTTTCCCATCTTTCTCACGGGCGCATTAACTCCTTAAACGTCCAAATTATACCAGAAGCAAATTCGCTTGCTGAAACGCTTGCTAGATTAATGCTAGTTAGCTCCCAAGAAACCGTCCTTAAGTCTTTGTGCAGTTGGTTGGCAGGCAAAACTGTAATAAAACTTGCAACAAGTAAACCCACTGAAAAGGGGAGATGATGTATAATAAGCGCAGTTGGTCAAAGAGCGTCAAGTATCTCGCTCAGGTTTAAAAAACTGAAAGATCGATCCAGTGACGACAATGAAGAAGAAGGTTGAGAAGTGAAGACGTACAAGATGATGACGACTAAGAGGAAGAAGAACATGAAGAGCGAAACAATGATTAACTCATGATCTTGCAGTGGCCGTCAGAGAAGCAGTCTCAAAGCAACATCGAGTAAAAGAAACAATGTGGCCACCACGAAACAAGCAACAAAGATAAGTAGAAGAAGTTGAGGACACGGAAAGGGACTAGAAACTTCTTTGAGGACTAAACTCTAGGGCCCGGTTGTTGGAAAGCGGATTAACTTAATCCAAGATTAGCGTAAACCTTTTTCCATGTTTTCAACTTTTTGATGAAAGTTTATTTTACTTTTTTTTTTTCAAGATTAACTTCTTCTAATGTTAAGTTTTGCCAAATACTAGCCTTGAACAGAATTTGGGAGTAAAGGAATAAAGTCCTTGGTTAATTTTTCATCTGGGCTTAGCGTTAATTGGCTTTTGAACAACCGGGCCCAGGATACCAACACTCTGGAAGAGATGAAAGAAATGCAAATTAGCTGCCAAGAAACTGCGTCTTGAACTATTTGCGCAGTTAGTGGGCGGGCAAAACTCCTGCAAGTAAACCCACTGAAAAGACACGATCTCTGCAAGAACAGTTGGACAAAAGGCGAGGAAGAAGTTTAACAAGACGAAGGAGAAGGAGAAGGAGAAGAGTGGAACAACCATAACCAAGCTCGTGGCTGTCCGAAGTACAGTCGCAAAACCAACACGCGTAAAAGACACAAAGCGGTCAAAGTAGCAAACAACAAGTACAAGAAGTCCTGGACCCTGACGGGAAAGATTTCTTTACCGCAAACTCAAGCCGAGAAGAAAAAGGCGATGTTCCTAGGAGCGAAGAGAACAGCAAAAACCATCAATGTCCAACGAAAAGAACAACTATCCTGAGACAAGTACTTCTAGTTTAGACAAAGAGAGAAATCTACGTTTAAAAACCAATGATGCCATGCAAGACAAAGAATAATGATAAAAAAGGACGCAAACAGCAGTGACAAACATTATTAACAAGCGCATTGTTTGTGAAATTATTTACTTCACGTTTCGTATGCTTCTAAATACATCCTCAGACGTGGCCGTTGACTACTAATTCAAACTTTTTAATGTAACATAACTAACTAATGATTTACAAATAATGAATAAACAATTGGTTAACGGTCACTTCTGAGGATGTAGGTAGAAGCATTCGGAACGTCAAGTAAGTAATTTCAAACAATGTGCTTGTAATGTTTTTATCAAACGTGTTGATAAAGGTCAAATTACCACCGTGAACGATTTTCAATTTGACCTTTATCAAAACGATTGATAAAACCAAAGTTTGATGTTTCACTCTCCCACCGACGGACGCAGCACCACAGTTTCTTTAGAAACTAGAAATTTTCGCCTATGTTTGTCACGCCGTTTGCGTCTTATTTTTGATTCAGTACTTGTAGTTAGATAAAGACGGCAGTCAATAATGCCGTGTAGGAACAGTCACGATTCCCCTCTCCCCTCACCTCGCAACCTCGTTCCCAGGGCTTCTCCCTCATTTGGGGGCGGGGCTTTCCCTACCGCCCCGCCCCCACCTGAGGGAGAAGCCCTGGGAATGAGGTTGCCCCCTCAAAAAAAAAAATATTATAATTATTATAATTATTTTAATTAAAATTATAGTTAGAATAAAATTATTATAATTATAGTCATAATTATCATAATTATTGTCTTAATTATCATAATTATTATCTTAATTATCATAATTATTATCTTAATTATCATAATTATTGTCATAATTATTACAAAAAGATGAAGAATGTATTAGGTTAGTTTGGGGGGTAAAAATGAGTAGTATGAAGATATTTTTTAATCCACACCCATTCTTGTCTTCTTTTGCAGTTACAATGCGGTCTGATGTGCGTACAGTGTAGATAGGAGTTGACCGGTTGGAGGAATTGCTGCTAGAGGGGAGAATTTGCTGAACCTGCTAAGACCAGTGAAGCTCAGTTTATCGTGGGAACCCACACTCAATATGAAAAACTTTTTGCCAGCTTTTTGACTTGTCACAAGCAGAACTGGCAGAAGTCTCTTGTTGCGGTCAACATTTCCATGATGGTAAGAATTTTCAAATGGTTTATACGTTGAGTTTCGGGTTTGACTTGCGTGTTTTTCTTGTAAAAAGAACAAGTTCAACTTTCCAAATAATTCATATTCTTGCGTTTGGAGTTGACCCATGTTTTGAAGTTTTAGAGATTGCTTTCTGGGAACCTTACAGGTTAACTTGATTGCTGTAATTCATCAATATAATACAAATTCAGTTTCTTTTGGACCTATTCAACTGGGAACAACTCTAGTTGAATTTTCAAATGGTTTATACGTTGAGTTTCGGGTTTGACTTGCGTGTTTTTCTTGTAAAAAGAACAAGTTCAACTTTCCAAATAATTCATATTCTTGCGTTTGGAGTTGACCCATGGTTTGAAGTTTTAGAGATTGCTTTCTGGGAACCTTACAGGTTAACTTGATTGCTGTAATTCATCAATATAATACAAATTCAGTTTCTTTTGGACCTATTCAACTGGGAACAACTCTAGTCATTTTAAAGATGTAAATCTCATCCTCCTATTCGACCTCATCCCTACCTCTTCCCATCCTCTTGTCATGCAAACCGGGCTTTAATTTCTTACCGATAAAGTTCCTTTTTTGCTTTTAGCAATGGAGAGTTCCAATTTACTTTTTGTACACAAATTACAGGAAGAATGTTAACATTTAACAAATACAAAAGATTACTATTCTAAAAACGGGCACCATTCAAGTTTCTTTTCCAAAGGCTGCTCGAGTATTGGTGATTGCCGAGCTGTATTTTGCTATTTCAATTTTATCTTAAAGTAAATTGTAGTTTTCAATGAATTCTCCCCAAAACGATTCACTATCGCACACACATTGGCCCAGTCGGGACAGTAAGGGTTTGTTTTTTTATCTTCATTTCATATAAAGAACGTTTTGAATGGGTCAGTCAAAGACGGATAACTTTATTTGCTTTGATACCGAAAGTGTATTGAAAGTGACTTTTGTTTCTGTTTTACCTGCAGTAGAAAGATACTGTCGCTGTTTTTCAATCAAGGTGCTGGAAATGATTTTGCAAGTAAGCTTTTAAATTTAAAATTAGGTGTTTTCCGTGGCACTACATTGATCTTCGCTTTCAAACTCGCTAAACCGTTCACTTGGTACATCCGAAATAAGGCTGTAGCCATATTGCAGGAAGTAACAGCCAAAACTGAATTTATTTAAGAATACTTTGAATGAAGCAAGGCTATTCTTTCCTTCAATGACATTTAATATAGCCAAGTGTTAGGATGTCATCTTTCAACTCAGTATTTATTTAGTTCCACACTGTGTAAAAAACATAGACAAAGTCCATTTTAATAAACGTCTGGCTGTTACAAATAACTTGATTCAGAAACAGGGAGTTTTACTCTTTATTTCTTGCCAGTGCTATAGTTGCTATAGTTATATCACCGTAGTACTTGGGTAAGTGATCATTTAGGCGCAAGGAAATTGAAATGGAAATGATAAGGAACTAAGTCTTTGCCATGCACTGGAAAGTAGGGATAGCGGGATAAACGTCCATGGACTGCCGTCATCAAAACTAATTTAAAGCGTTTCACCCTGTTAAGCCCTCCATCATGTTTCTTTTTTGTAATAAAGGTTTACTCCTATTTGGGGTTCCTGTTATTCCGTACATACTGTTCGGATATGAACTCTTTGGGAGTTTGTAGTGTTCACAAGAAACAATGTGACCAACCATTAATTTCAATGTAGACTGATTTCTATTTGTTAATATAGGCTTCTCCCCAGTCGAGAAAATCAGGCAATAACAACAAAAAGAAGTTCTTAGCGTCATTCGCTATAAAAGCCGCTTCTAATTATCCCAGTTTCGTTCCCTTGCTTGCTGTTCGTTCGTCAGTTTAGTTTTCGTTTTGGATCGAGTACAGAAGAAGTTGAACGTTAAAGCCCGGTTCCCACTTGTGCGACCTGAACCAGTTATTTTTGACTGTAAACTTTTTACTGTGACGTTTTCATATCTGGGAAGACGACATAGCAGACTAAAAACCCAGGAATTAAACACCTGTAACATTTTTGACAGCCAAAAAACATCTTGTATATCAATAGGTCATCACCATCAGTTGTTTTTCACCTGTCCCCACCTATTTATTCAGTTTCCCATCTTTCTCACGGGCGCATTAACTCCTTAAACGTCCAAATTATACCAGAAGCAAATTCGCTTGCTGAAACGCTTGCTAGATTAATGCTAGTTAGCTCCCAAGAAACCGTCCTTAAGTCTTTGTGCAGTTGGTTGGCAGGCAAAACTGTAATAAAACTTGCAACAAGTAAACCCACTGAAAAGGGGAGATGATGTATAATAAGCGCAGTTGGTCAAAGAGCGTCAAGTATCTCGCTCAGGTTTAAAAAACTGAAAGATCGATCCAGTGACGACAATGAAGAAGAAGGTTGAGAAGTGAAGACGTACAAGATGATGACGACTAAGAGGAAGAAGAACATGAAGAGCGAAACAATGATTAACTCATGATCTTGCAGTGGCCGTCAGAGAAGCAGTCTCAAAGCAACATCGAGTAAAAGAAACAATGTGGCCACCACGAAACAAGCAACAAAGATAAGTAGAAGAAGTTGAGGACACGGAAAGGGACTAGAAACTTCTTTGAGGACTAAACTCTAGGGCCCGGTTGTTGGAAAGCGGATTAACTTAATCCAAGATTAGCGTAAACCTTTTTCCATGTTTTCAACTTTTTGATGAAAGTTTATTTTACTTTTTTTTTTTCAAGATTAACTTCTTCTAATGTTAAGTTTTGCCAAATACTAGCCTTGAACAGAATTTGGGAGTAAAGGAATAAAGTCCTTGGTTAATTTTTCATCTGGGCTTAGCGTTAATTGGCTTTTGAACAACCGGGCCCAGGATACCAACACTCTGGAAGAGATCAAAGAAATGCGAATTAGCTGCCAAGAAACTGCGTCTTGAACTATTTGCGCAGTTAGTGGGCGGGCAAAACTCCTGCAAGTAAACCCACTGAAAAGACACGATCTCTGCAAGAACAGTTGGACAAAAGGCGAGGAAGAAGTTTAACAAGACGAAGGAGAAGGAGAAGGAGAAGAGTGGAACAACCATAACCAAGCTCGTGGCTGTCCGAAGTACAGTCGCAAAACCAACACGCGTAAAAGACACAAAGCGGTCAAAGTAGCAAACAACAAGTACAAGAAGTCCTGGACCCTGACGGGAAAGATTTCTTTACCGCAAACTCAAGCCGAGGAGAAAAAGGCGATGTTCCTAGGAGCGAAGAGAACAGCAAAAACCATCAATGTCCAACGAAAAGAACAACTATCCTGAGACAAGTACTTCTAGTTTAGACAAAGAGAGAAATCTACGTTTAAAAACCAATGATGCCATGCAAGACAAAGAATAATGATAAAAAAGGACGCAAACAGCAGTGACAAACATTATTAACAAGCGCATTGTTTGTGAAATTATTTACTTCACGTTTCGTATGCTTCTAAATACATCCTCAGACGTGGCCGTTGACTACTAATTCAAACTTTTTAATGTAACATAACTAACTAATGATTTACAAATAATGAATTAACAATTGGTTAACGGTCACTTCTGAGGATGTAGGTAGAAGCATTCGGAACGTCAAGTAAGTAATTTCAAACAATGTGCTTGTAATGTTTTTATCAAACGTGTTGATAAAGGTCAAATTACCACCGTGAACGATTTTCAATTTGACCTTTATCAAAACGATTGATAAAACCAAAGTTTGATGTTTCACTCTCCCACCGACGGACGCAGCACCACAGTTTCTTTAGAAACTAGAAATTTTCGCCTATGTTTGTCACGCCGTTTGCGTCTTATTTTTGATTCAGTACTTGTAGTTAGATAAAGACGGCAGTCAATAATGCCGTGTAGGAACAGTCACGATTCCCCTCTCCCCTCACCTCGCAACCTCGTTCCCAGGGCTTCTCCCTCATTTGGGGGCGGGGCTTTCCCTACTGCCCCGCCCCCACCTGAGGGAGAAGCCCTGGGAATGAGGTTGCCCCCCTCAAAAAAAAAAAAATTATAATTATTATAATTATTTTAATTAAAATTATAGTTAGAATAAAATTATTATAATTATAGTCATAATTATCATAATTATTGTCTTAATTATCATAATTATTATCTTAATTATCATAATTATTATCTTAATTATCATAATTATTGTCATAATTATTACAAAAAGATGAAGAATGTATTAGGTTAGTTTGGGGGGTAAAAATGAGTAGTATGAAGATATTTTTTAATCCACACCCATTCTTGTCTTCTTTTGCAGTTACAATGCGGTCTGATGTGCGTACAGTGTAGATAGGAGTTGACCGGTTGGAGGAATTGCTGCTAGAGGGGAGAATTTGCTGAACCTGCTAAGACCAGTGAAGCTCAGTTTATCGTGGGAACCCACACTCAATATGAAAAACTTTTTGCCAGCTTTTTGACTTGTCACAAGCAGAACTGGCAGAAGTCTCTTGTTGCGGTCAACATTTCCATGATGGTAAGAATTTTCAAATGGTTTATACGTTGAGTTTCGGGTTTGACTTGCGTGTTTTTCTTGTAAAAAGAACAAGTTCAACTTTCCAAATAATTCATATTCTTGCGTTTGGAGTTGACCCATGTTTTGAAGTTTTAGAGATTGCTTTCTGGGAACCTTACAGGTTAACTTGATTGCTGTAATTCATCAATATAATACAAATTCAGTTTCTTTTGGACCTATTCAACTGGGAACAACTCTAGTCATTTTAAAGATGTAAATCTCATCCTCCTATTCGACCTCATCCCTACCTCTTCCCATCCTCTTGTCATGCAAACCGGGCTTTAATTTCTTACCGATAAAGTTCCTTTTTTGCTTTTAGCAATGGAGAGTTCCAATTTACTTTTTGTACACAAATTACAGGAAGAATGTTAACATTTAACAAATACAAAAGATTACTATTCTAAAAACGGGCACCATTCAAGTTTCTTTTCCAAAGGCTGCTCGAGTATTGGTGATTGCCGAGCTGTATTTTGCTATTTCAATTTTATCTTAAAGTAAATTGTAGTTTTCAATGAATTCTCCCCAAAACGATTCACTATCGCACACACATTGGCCCAGTCGGGACAGTAAGGGTTTGTTTTTTTATCTTCATTTCATATAAAGAACGTTTTGAATGGGTCAGTCAAAGACGGATAACTTTATTTGCTTTGATACCGAAAGTGTATTGAAAGTGACTTTTGTTTCTGTTTTACCTGCAGTAGAAAGATACTGTCGCTGTTTTTCAATCAAGGTGCTGGAAATGATTTTGCAAGTAAGCTTTTAAATTTAAAATTAGGTGTTTTCCGTGGCACTACATTGATCTTCGCTTTCAAACTCGCTAAACCGTTCACTTGGTACATCCGAAATAAGGCTGTAGCCATATTGCAGGAAGTAACAGCCAAAACTGAATTTATTTAAGAATACTTTGAATGAAGCAAGGCTATTCTTTCCTTCAATGACATTTAATATAGCCAAGTGTTAGGATGTCATCTTTCAACTCAGTATTTATTTAGTTCCACACTGTGTAAAAAACATAGACAAAGTCTATTTTAATAAACGTCTGGCTGTTACAAATAACTTGATTCAGAAACAGGGAGTTTTACTCTTTATTTCTTGCCAGTGCTATAGTTGCTATAGTTATATCACCGTAGTACTTGGGTAAGTGATCATTTAGGCGCAAGGAAATTGAAATGGAAATGATAAGGAACTAAGTCTTTGCCATGCACTGGAAAGTAGGGATAGCGGGATAAACGTCCATGGACTGCCGTCATCAAAACTAATTTAAAGCGTTTCACCCTGTTAAGCCCTCCATCATGTTTCTTTTTTGTAATAAAGGTTTACTCCTATTTGGGGTTCCTGTTATTCCGTACATACTGTTCGGATATGAACTCTTTGGGAGTTTGTAGTGTTCACAAGAAACAATGTGACCAACCATTAATTTCAATGTAGACTGATTTCTATTTGTTAATATAGGCTTCTCCCCAGTCGAGAAAATCAGGCCATAACAACAAAAAGAAGTTCTTAGCGTCATTCGCTATAAAAGCCGCTTCTAATTATCCCAGTTTCGTTCCCTTGCTTGCTGTTCGTTCGTCAGTTTAGTTTTCGTTTTGGATCGAGTACAGAAGAAGTTGAACGTTAAAGCCCGGTTCCCACTTGTGCGACCTGAACCAGTTATTTTTGACTGTAAACTTTTTACTGTGACGTTTTCATATCTGGGAAGACGACATAGCAGACTAAAAACCCAGGAATTAAACACCTGTAACATTTTTGACAGCCAAAAAACATCTTGTATATCAATAGGTCATCACCATCAGTTGTTTTTCACCTGTCCCCACCTATTTATTCAGTTTCCCATCTTTCTCACGGGCGCATTAACTCCTTAAACGTCCAAATTATACCAGAAGCAAATTCGCTTGCTGAAACGCTTGCTAGATTAATGCTTGTTAGCTCCCAAGAAACCGTCCTTAAGTCTTTGTGCAGTTGGTTGGCAGGCAAAACTGTAATACAACTTGCAACAAGTAAACCCACTGAAAAGGGGAGATGATGTATAATAA
Organism: Montipora capitata; assembly: GCA_949126865.1. Taxonomy (NCBI): domain Eukaryota; kingdom Metazoa; phylum Cnidaria; class Anthozoa; order Scleractinia; family Acroporidae; genus Montipora; species Montipora capitata. The sequence continues at coordinate 41,626,862 of OX421453.1, read as the reverse complement.
GCGCAGTTGGTCAAAGAGCGTCAAGTATCTCGCTCAGGTTTAAAAAACTGAAAGATCGATCCAGTGACAACAATGAAGAAGAAGGTTGAGAAGTGAAGACGTACAAGATGATGACGACTAAGAGGAAGAAGAACCTGAAGAGCGAAACAATGATTAACTCATGATCTTGCAGTGGCCATCAGAGAAGCAGTCTCAAAGCAACATCGAGTAAAAGAAACAATGTGGCCACCACGAAACAAGCAACAAAGATAAGTAGAAGAAGTTGAGGACACGGAAAGGGACTACAAACTTCTTTGAGGACTAAACTCCAGGGCCCGGTTGTTGGAAAGCGGATTAACTTAATCCAAGATTAGCGTAAACCTTTTTTCATGTTTTCAACTTTTTGATGAAAGTTTATTTTACTTTTTTTTTTTCAAGATTAACTTCTTCTAATGTTAAGTTTTGCCAAATACTAGCCTTGAACAGAATTTGGGAGTAAAGGAATAAAGTCCTTGGTTAATTTTTCATCTGGGCTTAGCGTTAATTGGCTTTTGAACAACCGGGCCCAGGATACCAACACTCTGGAAGAGATCAAAGAAATGCGAATTAGCTGCCAAGAAACTGCGTCTTGAACTATTTGCGCAGTTAGTGGGCGGGCAAAACTCCTGCAAGTAAACCCACTGAAAAGACACGATCTCTGCAAGAACAGTTGGACAAAAGGCGAGGAAGAAGTTTAACAAGACGAAGGAGAAGGAGAAGGAGAAGAGTGGAACAACCATAACCAAGCTCGTGGCTGTCCGAAGTACAGTCGCAAAACCAACACGCGTAAAAGACACAAAGCGGTCAAAGTAGCAAACAACAAGTACAAGAAGTCCTGGACCCTGACGGGAAAGATTTCTTTACCGCAAACTCAAGCCGAGAAGAAAAAGGCGATGTTCCTAGGAGCGAAGAGAACAGCAAAAACCATCAATGTCCAACGAAAAGAACAACTATCCTGAGACAAGTACTTCTAGTTTAGACAAAGAGAGAAATCTACGTTTAAAAACCAATGATGCCATGCAAGACAAAGAATAATGATAAAAAAGGACGCAAACAGCAGTGACAAACATTATTAACAAGCGCATTGTTTGTGAAATTATTTACTTCACGTTTCGTATGCTTCTAAATACATCCTCAGACGTGGCCGTTGACTACTAATTCAAACTTTTTAATGTAACATAACTAACTAATGATTTACAAATAATGAATTAACAATTGGTTAACGGTCACTTCTGAGGATGTAGGTAGAAGCATTCGGAACGTCAAGTAAGTAATTTCAAACAATGTGCTTGTAATGTTTTTATCAAACGTGTTGATAAAGGTCAAATTACCACCGTGAACGATTTTCAATTTGACCTTTATCAAAACGATTGATAAAACCAAAGTTTGATGTTTCACTCTCCCACCGACGGACGCAGCACCACAGTTTCTTTAGAAACTAGAAATTTTCGCCTATGTTTGTCACGCCGTTTGCGTCTTATTTTTGATTCAGTACTTGTAGTTAGATAAAGACGGCAGTCAATAATGCCGTGTAGGAACAGTCACGATTCCCCTCTCCCCTCACCTCGCAACCTCGTTCCCAGGGCTTCTCCCTCATTTGGGGGCGGGGCTTTCCCTACCGCCCCGCCCCCACCTGAGGGAGAAGCCCTGGGAATGAGGTTGCCCCCCTCAAAAAAAAAAATATATTATAATTATTTTAATTAAAATTATAGTTAGAATAAAATTATTATAATTATAGTCATAATTATCATAATTATTGTCATAATTATCATAATTATTATCTTAATTATCATAATTATTGTCATAATTATTACAAAAAGATGAAGAATGTATTAGGTTAGTTTGGGGGGTAAAAATGAGTAGTATGAAGATATGTTTTAATCCACACCCATTCTTGTCTTCTTTTGCAGTTACAATGCGGTCTGATGTGCGTACAGTGTAGATAGGAGTTGACCGGTTGGAGGAATTGCTGCTAGAGGGGAGAATTTGCTGAACCTGCTAAGACCAGTGAAGCTCAGTTTATCGTGGGAACCCACACTCAATATGAAAAACTTTTTGCCAGCTTTTTGACTTGTCACAAGCAGAACTGGCAGAAGTCTCTTGTTGCGGTCAACATTTCCATGATGGTAAGAATTTTCAAATGGTTTATACGTTGAGTTTCGGGTTTGACTTGCGTGTTTTTCTTGTAAAAAGAACAAGTTCAACTTTCCAAATAATTCATATTCTTGCGTTTGGAGTTGACCCATGTTTTGAAGTTTTAGAGATTGCTTTCTGGGAACCTTACAGGTTAACTTGATTGCTGTAATTCATCAATATAATACAAATTCAGTTTCTTTTGGACCTATTCAACTGGGAACAACTCTAGTTGAATTTTCAAATGGTTTATACGTTGAGTTTCGGGTTTGACTTGCGTGTTTTTCTTGTAAAAAGAACAAGTTCAACTTTCCAAATAATTCATATTCTTGCGTTTGGAGTTGACCCATGGTTTGAAGTTTTAGAGATTGCTTTCTGGGAACCTTACAGGTTAACTTGATTGCTGTAATTCATCAATATAATACAAATTCAGTTTCTTTTGGACCTATTCAACTGGGAACAACTCTAGTCATTTTAAAGATGTAAATCTCATCCTCCTATTCGACCTCATCCCTACCTCTTCCCATCCTCTTGTCATGCAAACCGGGCTTTAATTTCTTACCGATAAAGTTCCTTTTTTGCTTTTAGCAATGGAGAGTTCCAATTTACTTTTTGTACACAAATTACAGGAAGAATATTAACATTTAACAAATACAAAAGATTACTATTCTAAAAACGGGCACCATTCAAGTTTCTTTTCCAAAGGCTGCTTGAGTATTGGTGATTGCCGAGCTGTATTTTGCTATTTCAATTTTATCTTAAAGTAAATTGTAGTTTTCAATGAATTCTCCCCAAAACGATTCACTATCGCACACACATTGGCCCAGTCGGGACAGTAAGGGTTTGTTTTTTATCTTCATTTCATATAAAGAACGTTTTGAATGGGTCAGTCAAAGACGGATAACTTTATTTGCTTTGATACCGAAAGTGTATTGAAAGTGACTTTTGTTTCTGTTTTACCTGCAGTAGAAAGATACTGTCGCTGTTTTTCAATCAAGGTGCTGGAAATGATTTTGCAAGTAAGCTTTTAAATTTAAAATTAGGTGTTTTCCGTGGCACTACATTGATCTTCGCTTTCAAACTCGCTAAACCGTTCACTTGGTACATCCGAAATAAGGCTGTAGCCATATTGCAGGAAGTAACAGCCAAAACTGAATTTATTTAAGAATACTTTGAATGAAGCAAGGCTATTCTTTCCTTCAATGACATTTAATATAGCCAAGTGTTAGGATGTCATCTTTCAACTCAGTATTTATTTAGTTCCACACTGTGTAAAAAACATAGACAAAGTCTATTTTAATAAACGTCTGGCTGTTACAAATAACTTGATTCAGAAACAGGGAGTTTTACTCTTTATTTCTTGCCAGTGCTATAGTTGCTATAGTTATATCACCGTAGTACTTGGGTAAGTGATCATTTAGGCGCAAGGAAATTGAAATGGAAATGATAAGGAACTAAGTCTTTGCCATGCACTTGAAAGTAGGGATAGCGGGATAAACGTCCATGGACTGCCGTCATCAAAAACTAATTTAAAGCGTTTCACCCTGTTAAGCCCTGCATCATGTTTCTTTCCCATCTTTCTCACGGGCACATTAACACCTTAAACGTCCAAATTATACCAGAAGCAAATTCGCTTGCTGAAACGCTTGCTAGATTAATGCTAGTTAGCTCCCAAGAAACCATCCTTAAGTCTTTGTGCAGTTGGTTGGCCGGCAAAACTGTAATCAAACTTGCAACAAGTAAACCCACTGAAAAGGGGAGATGATGTATAATAAGCGCAGTTGGTCAAAGAGCGTCAAGTATCTCGCTCAGGTTTAAAAAACTGAAAGATCGATCCAGTGACAACAATGAAGAAGAAGGTTGAGAAGTGAAGACGTACAAGATGATGACGACTAAGAGGAAGAAGAACGTGAAGAGCGAAACAATGATTAACTCATGATCTTGCAGTGGCCGTCAGAGAAGCAGTCTCAAAGCAACATCCAGTAAAAGAAACAATGTGGCCACCACGAAACAAGCAACAAAGATAAGTAGAAGAAGTTGAGGACACGGAAAGGGACTAGAAACTTCTTTGAGGACTAAACTCCAGGGCCCGGTTGTTGGAAAGCGGATTAACTTAATCCAAGATTAGCGTAAACCTTTTTTCATGTTTTCAACTTTTTGATGAAAGTTTATTTTACTTTTTTTTTTTTTTCAAGATTAACTTCTTCTAATGTAAAGTTTTGCCAAATACTAGCCTTGAACAGAATTTGGGAGTAAAGGAATAAAGTCCTTGGTTAATTTTTCATCTGGGCTTAGCGTTAATTGGCTTTTGAACAACCGGGCCCAGGATACCAACACTCTGGAAGAGATGAAAGAAATGCGAATTAGCTGCCAAGAAACTGCGTCTTCAACTATTTGCGCAGTTAGTGGGTGGGCAAAGCTCCTGCAAGTAAACCCACTGAAAAGACACGATCTCTGCAAGAACAGTTGGACAAAAGGCGAGGAAGAAGTTTAAGAAGACGAAGGAGAAGGAGGAGGAGAAGAGTGGAACAACCATAACGAAGCTCGTGGCTGTCCGAAGTACAGTCGCAAAACCAACACGCGTAAAAGACACAAAGCGGTCAAAGTAGCAAACAACAAGTACAAGAAGTCCTGGACCCTGACGGGAAAGATTTCTTTACCGCAAACTCAAGCCGAGAAGAAAAAGGCGATGTTCCTCAGAGCGAAGAGAACAGCAAAAACCATCAATGTCCAACGAAAAGAACAACTATCCTGAGACAAGTACTTCTAGTTTAGACAAAGAGAGAAATCTACGTTTAAAAAACCAATGATGCCATGCAAGACAAAGAATAATGATAAAAAAGGACGCAAACAGCAGTGACAAACATTATTAACAAGCGCATTGTTTGTGAAATTATTTACTTCACGTTTCATATGCTTCTACATACATCCTCAGACGTGGCCGTTGACTACTAATTCAAACTTTTTAATGTAACATAACTAACTAATGATTTACAAATAATGAATTAACAACTGGTTAACGGTCACTTCTGAGGATGTAGGTAGAAGCATTCGGAACGTCAAGTAAGTAATTTCAAACAATGTGCTTGTAATGTTTTTATCAAACGTGTTGATAAAGGTCAAATTACCACCGTGAACGATTTTCAATTTGACCTTTATCAAAACGTTTGATAAAACCAAAGTTTGATGTTTCACTCTCCCACCGACGCAGCACCACAGTTTCTTTAGAAACTAGAAATTTTCGCCTATGTTTGTCACGCCGTTTGCGTCTTATTTTTGATTCAGTACTTGCAGTTAGATAAAGACGGCAGTCAATAATGCCGTGTAGGAACAGTCACGATTCCCCTCTCCCCTGACCTCGCAACCTCGTTCCCAGGGCTTCTCCCTCATTTGGGGGCGGGGCTTTCCCTACCGCCCCGCCCCCACCTGAGGGAGAAGCCCTGGGAATGAGGCTGCCCCCCCTCAAAAAAAAATATGATAATTATTATAATTATTATAATTAAAATTATAGTTAGAATAAAATTATTATAATTATAGTCATAATTATCATAATTGTTGTCTTAATTATCATAATTGTTGTCTTAATTATCATAATTATTATCTTAATTATCATAATTATTGTCATAATTATTACAAAAAGATGAAGAATGTATTAGGTTAGTTTGGGGGGTAAAAATGAGTAGTATGAAGATATTTTTTAATCCACACCCATTCTTGTCTTCTTTTGCAGTTACAATGCGGTCTGATGTGCGTACAGTGTAGATACGAGTTGACCGGTTGGAGGAATTGCTGCTAGAGGGGAGAATTTGCTGAACCTGCTAAGACCAGTGAAGCTCAGTTTATCGTGGGAACCCACACTCAATATGAAAAACTTTTTGCCAGCTTTTTGACTTGTCACAAGCAGAACTGGCAGAAGTCTCTTGTTGCGGTCAACATTTCCATGATGGTAAGAATTTTCAAATGGTTTATACATTGAGTTTCGGGTTTGACTTGCGTGTTTTTCTTGTAAAAAAGAACAAGTTCAACTTTCCAAATAATTCATATTCTTGCGTTTGGAGTTGACCCATGTTTTGAAGTTTTAGAGATTGCTTTCTGGGAACCTTACAGGTTAACTTGATTGCTGTAATTCATCAATATAATACAAATTCAGTTTCTTTTGGACCTATTCAACTGGGAACAACTCTAGTTATTTTAAAGATGTAAATCTCATCCTCCTATTCGACCTCATCCCTACCTCTTCCCATCCTCTTGTCATGCAAACCGGGCTTTAATTTCTTACCGATAAAGTTCCTTTTTTGCTTTTAGCAATGGAGAGTTCCAATTTACTTTTTGTACACAAATTACAGGAAGAATATTTACATTTAACAAATACAAAAGATTACTATTCTAAAAACGGGCACCATTCAAGTTTCTTTTCCAAAGGCTGCTTGAGTATTGGTGATTGCCGAGCTGTATTTTGCTATTTCAATTTTATCTTAAAGTAAATTGTAGTTTTCAATGAATTCTCCCCAAAACGATTCACTATCGCACACACATTGGCCCAGTCGGGACAGTAAGGGTTTGTTTTTTATCTTCATTTCATATAAAGAACGTTTTGAATGGGTCAGTCAAAGACGGATAACTTTATTTGCTTTGATACCGAAAGTGTATTGAAAGTGACTTTTGTTTCTGTTTTACCTGCAGTAGAAAGATACTGTCGCTGTTTTTCAATCAAGGTGCTGGAAATGATTTTGCAAGTAAGCTTTTAAATTTAAAATTAGGTGTTTTCCGTGGCACTACATTGATCTTCGCTTTCAAACTCGTTAAACCGTTCACTTGGTACATCCGAAATAAGGCTGTAGCCATATTGCAGGAAGTAACAGCCAAAACTGAATTTATTTAAGAATACTTTGAATGAAGCAAGGCTATTCTTTCCTTCAATGACATTTAATATAGCCAAGTGTTAGGATGTCATCTTTCAACTCAGTATTTATTTAGTTCCACACTGTGTAAAAAACATAGACAAAGTCTATTTTAATAAACGTCTGGCTGTTACAAATAACTTGATTCAGAAACAGGGAGTTTTACTCTTTATTTCTTGCCAGTGCTATAGTTGCTATAGTTATATCACGGTAGTACTTGGGTAAGTGATCATTTAGGCGCAAGGAAATTGAAATGGAAATGATAAGGAACTAAGTCTTTGCCATGCACTGGAAAGTAGGGATAGCGGGATAAATGTCCATGGACTGCCGTCATCAAAACTAATTTAAAGCGTTTCACCCTGTTAAGCCCTCCATCATGTTTCTTTTTTGTAATAAAGGTTTACTCCTATTTGGGGTTCCTGTTATTCCGTACATACTGTTCGGATATGAACTCTTTGGGAGTTTGTAGTGTTCACAAGAAACAATGTGACCAACCATTAATTTCAATGTAGACTGATTTCTATTTGTTAATATAGGCTTCTCCCCAGTCGAGAAAATCAGGCAATAACAACAAAAAGAAGTTCTTAGCGTCATTCCCTATAAAAGCCGCTTCTAATTATCCCAGTTTCGTTCCCTTGCTTGCTGTTCGTTCGTCAGTTTAGTTTTCGTTTTGGATGGAGTACAGAAGAAGTTGAACGTTAAAGCCCGGTTCCCACTTGTGCGACCTGAACCAGTTATTTTTGACTGTAAACTTTTTACTGTGACGTTTTCATATCTGGGAAGACGACATAGCAGACTAAAAACCCAGGAATTAAACACCTGTAACATTTTTGACAGCCAAAAAACATCTTGTATATCAATAGGTCATCACCATCAGTTGTTTTTCACCTGTCCCCACCTATTTATTCAGTTTCCCATCTTTCTCACGGGCGCATTAGCTCCTTAAACGTCCAAATTATACCAGAAGCAAATTCGCTTGCTGAAACGCTTGCTAGATTAATGCTAGTTAGCTCCCAAGAAACCGTCCTTAAGTCTTTGTGCAGTTGGTTGGCAGGCAAAACTGTAATAAAACTTGCAACAAGTAAACCCACTGAAAAGGGGAGATGATGTATAATAAGCGCAGTTGGTCAAAGAGCGTCAAGTATCTCGCTCAGGTTTAAAAAACTGAAAGATCGATCCAGTGACAACAATGAAGAAGAAGGTTGACAAGTGAAGACGTACAAGATGATGACGACTAAGAGGAAGAAGAACATGAAGAGCGAAACAATGATTAACTCATGATCTTGCAGTGGCCGTCAGAGAAGCAGTCTCAAAGCAACATCGAGTAAAAGAAACAATGTGGCCACCACGGAAAGGGACTAGAAACTTCTTTGAGGACTAAACTCCAGGGCCCGGTTGTTGGAAAGCGGATTAACTTAATCCAAGATTAGCGTAAACCTTTTTTCATGTTTTCAACTTTTTGATGAAAGTTTATTTTACTTTGTTTTTTTCAAGATTAACTTCTTCTAATGTTAAGTTTTGCCAAATACTAGCCTTGAACAGAATTGGGAGTAAAGGAATAAAGTCCTTGGTTAATTTTTCATCTGGGCTTAGCGTTAATTGGCTTTTGAACAACCGGGCCCAGGATACCAACACTCTGGAAGAGATGAAAGAAATGCAAATTAGTTGCCAAGAAACTGCGTCTTGAACTATTTGCGCAGTTAGTGGGCGGGCAAAACTCCTGCAAGTAAACCCACTGAAAAGACACGATCTCTGCAAGAACAGTTGGACAAAAGGCGAGGAAGAAGTTTAACAAGACGAAGGAGAAGGAGAAGGAGAAGAGTGGAACAACCACAACCAAGCTCGTGGCTGTCCGAAGTACAGTCGCAAAACCAACACGCGTAAAAGACACAAAGCGGTCAAAGTAGCAAACAACAAGTACAAGAGGTCCTGGACCCTGACGGGAAAGATTTCTTTACTGCAAACTCAAGCCGAGAAGAAAAAGGCGATGTTCCTCAGAGAGAAGAGAACAGCAAAAACCATCAATGTCCAACGAAAAGAACAACTATCCTGAGACAAGTACTTCTAGTTTAGACAAAGAGAGAAATCTACGTTTAAAAACCAATGATGCCATGCAAGACAAAGAATAATGATAAAAAAGGACGCAAACAGCAGTGACAAACATTATTAACAAGCGCATTGTTTGTGAAATTATTTACTTCAGGTTTCGTATGCTTCTACATACATCCTCAGACGTGGCCGTTGACTACTAATTCAAACTTTTTAATGTAACATAACTAACTAATGATTTACAAATAATGAATTAACAACTGGTTAACGGTCACTTCTGAGGATGTAGGTAGAAGCATTCAGAACGTCAAGTAAGTAATTTCAAACAATGTGCTTGTAATGTTTTTATCAAATGTGTTGATAAAGGTCAAATTACCACCGTGAACGATTTTCAATTTGACCTTTATCAAAACGTTTGATAAAACCAAAGTTTGATGTTTCACTCTCCCACCGACGCAGCACCACAGTTTCTTTAGAAACTAGAAATTTTCGCTTATGTTTGTCACGCCGTTTGCGTCTTATTTTTGATTCAGTACTTGTCGTTAGATAAAGACGGCAGTCAATAATGCCGTGTAGGAACAGTCACGATTCCCCTCTCCCCTCACCTCGCAACCTCGTTCCCAGGTTTTCTCCCTCATTTGGGGGCGGGGCTTTCCCTACCGCCCCGCCCCCACCTGAGGGAGAAGCCCTGGGAATGAGGTTGCCCCCCCTCAAAAAAAAATTATTATAATTATTATAATTAAAATTATAGTTAGAATAAAATTATTATAATTATAGTCATAATTATCATAATTATTGTCTTAATTATCATAATTATTATCTTAATTATCATAATTATTGTCATAATTATTACAAAAAGATGAAGAACGTATCAGGTTAGTTTGGGGCGTAAAAATGAGTAGTATGAAGATATTTTTTAATCCACACCCTGATTCTTGTCTTCTTTTGCAGTTGCAATGCGGTCTGATGTGCGTACAGTGTAGATACGAGTTGACCGGTTGGAGGAAGTGCTGCTAGAGGGGAGAATTTGCTGAACCTGCTAAGACCAGTGAAGCTCAGTTTATTGTGGGAACCCACACTCAATATGAAAAACTTTTTGCCAGCTTTTTGACTTGTCACAAGCAGAACTGGCAGAAGTCTCTTGTTGCGGTCAACATTTCCATGATGGTAAGAATTTTCAAATGGTTTATACGTTGAGTTTCGGGTTTGACTTGCGTGTTTTTCTTGTAAAAAGAACAAGTTCAACTTTCCAAATAATTCATATTCTTGCGTTTGGAGTTGACCCATGTTTTGAAGTTTTAGAGATTGCTTTCTGGGAACCTTACAGGTTAACTTGATTGCTGTAATTCATCAATATAATACAAATTCAGTTTCTTTTGGACCTATTCAACTGGGAACAACTCTAGTTATTTTAAAGATGTAAATCTCATCCCCCTATTCGACCTCATCCCAACCTCTTCCCATCCTCTTGTCATGCAAACCGGGCTTTAATTTCTTACCGATAAAGTTCCTTTTTTGCTTTTAGCAATGGAGAGTTCCAATTTACTTTTTGTACACAAATTACAGGAAGAATATTAACATTTAACAAATACAAAAGATTACCATTCTAAAAACGGGCACCATTCAAGTTTCTTTTCCAAAGGCTGCTCGAGTATTGGTGATTGCCGAGCTGTATTTTGCTATTTCAATTTTATCTTAAACTAAATTGTAGTTTTCAATGAATTCTCCCCAAAACGATTCACTATCGCACACACATTGGCCCAGTCGGGACAGTAAGGGTTTGTTCTTTTTATCTTCATTTCATATAAAGAACGTTTTGAATGGGTCAGTCAGAGACGTATAACTTTATTTGCTTTGATACTGAAAGTGACTTTTGTTTCTGTTTTACCTGCAGTAGAAAGATACTGTCGCTATTTTTCAATCAAGGTGCTGGAAATGATTTTGCAAGTAAGCTTTTAAATTTAAAATTAGGTGTTTTCCGTGGCACTACATTGATCTTCGCTTTCAAACTCGCTAAACCGTTCACTTGGTACATCCGAAATAAGGCTGTAGCCATATTGCAGGAAGTAACAGCCAAAACTGAATTTATTTAAGAATACTTTGAATGAAGCAAGGCTATTCTTTCCTTCAATGACATTTAATATAGCCACGTGTTAGGATGTCATCTTTCAACTCAGTATTTATTTAGTTCCACACTGTGTAAAAAAACATAGACAAAGTCTATTTTAATAAACGTCTGGCTGTTACAAATAACTTGATTCAGAAACAGGGAGTTTTACTCTTTATTTCTTGCCAGTGCTATAGTTGCTATAGTTATATCACCGTAGTACTTGGGTAAGTGATCATTTAGGCGCAAGGAAATTGAAATGGAAATGATAAGGAACTAAGTCTTTGCCATGCACTGGAAAGTAGGGATAGCGGGATAAACGTCCATGGACTGCCGTCATCAAAACTAATTTAAAGCGTTTCACCCTGGTAAGCCCTCCATCATGTTTCTTTTTTGTAATAAAGGTTTACTCCTATTTGGGGTTCCTGTTATTCCGTACATACTGTTCGGATATGAACTCTTTGGGAGTTTGTAGTGTTCACAAGAAACAATGTGACCAACCATTAATTTCAATGTAGACTGATTTCTATTTGTTAATATAGGCTTCTCCCCAGTCGAGAAAATCAGGCAATAACAACAAAAAGAAGTTCTTAGCGTCATTTGCTATAAAAGCCGCTTCTAATTATCCCAGTTTCGTTCCCTTGCTTGCTGTTCGTTCGTCAGTTTAGTTTTCGTTTTGGATCGAGTACAGAAGAAGTTGAACGTTAAAGCCCGGTTCCCACTTGTGCGACCTGAACCAGTTATTTTTGACTGTAAACTTTTTACTGTGACGTTTTCATATCTGGGAAGACGACATAGCAGACTAAAAACCCAGGAATTAAACACCTGTAACATTTTTGACAGCCAAAAAACATCTTGTATATCAATAGGTCATCACCATCAGTTGTTTTTCACCTGTCCCCACCTATTTATTCAGTTTCCCATCTTTCTCACGGGCGCATTAACTCCTTAAACGTCCAAATTATACCAGAAGCAAATTCGCTTGCTGAAACGCTTGCTAGATTAATGCTAGTTAGCTCCCAAGAAACCGTCCTTAAGTCTTTGTGCAGTTGGTTGGCAGGCAAAACTGTAATAAAACTTGCAACAAGTAAACCCACTGAAAAGGGGAGATGATGTATAATAAGCGCAGTTGGTCAAAGAGCGTCAAGTATCTCGCTCAGGTTTAAAAAACTGAAAGATCTATCCAGTGACAACAATGAAGAAGAAGGTTGAGAAGTGAAGACGTACAAGATGATGACGACTAAGAGGAAGAAGAACATGAAGAGCGAAACAATGATTAACTCATGATCTTGCAGTGGCCGTCAGAGAAGCAGTCTCAAAGCAACATCGAGTAAAAGAAACAATGTGGCCACCACGAAACAAGCAACAAAGATAAGTAGAAGAAGTTGAGGACACGGAAAGGGACTAGAAACTTCTTTGAGGACTAAACTCCAGGGCCCGGTTGTTGGAAAGCGGATTAACTTAATCCAAGATTAGCGTAAACCTTTTTTCATGTTTTCAACTTTTTGATGAAAGTTTATTTTACTTTTTTTTTTCAAGATTAACTTCTTCTAATGTAAAGTTTTGCCAAATACTAGCCTTGAACAGAATTTGAGAGTAAAGGAATAAAGTCCTTGGTTAATTTTTCATCTGGGCTTAGCGTTAATTGGCTTTTGAACAACCGGGGCCCAGGATACCAACACTCTGGAAGAGATGAAAGTAATGCGAATTAGCTGCCAAGAAACTGCGTCTTGAACTATTTGCGCAGTTAGTGGGCGGGCAAAACTCCTGCAAGTAAACCCACTGAAAAGACACGATCTCTGCAAGAACAGTTAGACAAAAGGCGAGGAAGAAGTTTAACAAGACGAAGGAGAAGGGGAAGGAGAAGAGTGGAACAACCATAACCAAGCTCGTGGCTGTCCGAAGTACAGTCGCAAGACCAACACGCGTAAAAGACACAAAGCGGCCAAAGTAGCAAACAACAAGTACAAGAGGTCCTGGACCCTGACGGGAAAGATTTCTTTACCGCAAACTCAAGCCGAGAAGAGAAAGGCGATGTTCCTAGGAGCGAAGAGAACAGCAAAAACCATCAATGTCCAACGAAAAGAACAACTATCCTGAGACAAGTACTTCTAGTTTAGACAAAGAGAGAAATCTACGTTTAAAAACCAATGATGCCATGCAAGACAAAGAATAATGATAAAAAAGGACGCAAACAGCAGTGACAAACATTATTAACAAGCGCATTGTTTGTGAAATTATTTACTTCACGTTTCGCATGCTTCTAAATACATCCTCAGACGTGGCCGTTGACTACTAATTCAAACTTTTTAATGTAACATAACTAACTAATGATTTACAAATAATGAATTAACAATTGGTTAACGGTCACTTCTGAGGATGTAGGTAGAAGCATTCGGAACGTCAAGTAAGTAATTTCAAACAATGTGCTTGTAATGTTTTTATCAAACGTGTTGATAAAGGTCAAATTACCACCGTGAACGATTTTCAATTTGACCTTTATCAAAACGATTGATAAAACCAAAGTTTGATGTTTCACTCTCCCACCGACGGACGCAGCACCACAGTTTCTTTAGAAACTAGAAATTTTCGCCTATGTTTGTCACGCCGTTTGCGTCTTATTTTTGATTCAGTACTTGTAGTTAGATAAAGACGGCAGTCAATAATGCCGTGTAGGAACAGTCACGATTCCCCTCTCCCCTCACCTCGCAACCTCGTTCCCAGGGCTTCTCCCTCATTTGGGGGTGGGGCTTTCCCTACCGCCCCGCCCCCACCTGAGGGAGAAGCCCTGGGAATGAGGTTGCCCCCCTCAAAAAAAAAATATTATAATTATTATAATTATTTTAATTAAAATTATAGTTAGAATAAAATTATTATAATTATAGTCATATTTATCATAATTATTGTCTTAATTATCATAATTATTATCTTAATTATCATAATTATTATCTTAATTATCATAATTATTGTCATAATTATTACAAAAAGATGAAGAATGTATTAGGTTAGTTTGGGGGGTAAAAATGAGTAGTATGAAGATATTTTTTAATCCACACCCATTCTTGTCTTCTTTTGCAGTTACAATGCGGTCTGATGTGCGTACAGTGTAGATAGGAGTTGACCGGTTGGAGGAATTGCTGCTAGAGGGGAGAATTTGCTGAACCTGCTAAGACCAGTGAAGCTCAGTTTATCGTGGGAACCCACACTCAATATGAAAAACTTTTTGCCAGCTTTTTGACTTGTCACAAGCAGAACTGGCAGAAGTCTCTTGTTGCGGTCAACATTTCCATGATGGTAAGAATTTTCAAATGGTTTATACGTTGAGTTTCGGGTTTGACTTGCGTGTTTTTCTTGTAAAAAGAACAAGTTCAACTTTCCAAATAATTCATATTCTTGCGTTTGGAGTTGACCCATGTTTTGAAGTTTTAGAGATTGCTTTCTGGGAACCTTACAGGTTAACTTGATTGCTGTAATTCATCAATATAATACAAATTCAGTTTCTTTTGGACCTATTCAACTGGGAACAACTCTAGGTGAATTTTCAAATGGTTTATACGTTGAGTTTCGGGTTTGACTTGCGTGTTTTTCTTGTAAAAAGAACAAGTTCAACTTTCCAAATAATTCATATTCTTGCGTTTGGAGTTGACCCATGGTTTGAAGTTTTAGAGATTGCTTTCTGGGAACCTTACAGGTTAACTTGATTGCTGTAATTCATCAATATAATACAAATTCAGTTTCTTTTGGACCTATTCAACTGGGAACAACTCTAGTCATTTTAAAGATGTAAATCTCATCCTCCTATTCGACCTCATCCCTACCTCTTCCCATCCTCTTGTCATGCAAACCGGGCTTTAATTTCTTACCGATAAAGTTCCTTTTTTGCTTTTAGCAATGGAGAGTTCCAATTTACTTTTTGTACACAAATTACAGGAAGAATGTTAACATTTAACAAATACAAAAGATTACTATTCTAAAAACGGGCACCATTCAAGTTTCTTTTCCAAAGGCTGCTCGAGTATTGGTGATTGCCGAGCTGTATTTTGCTATTTCAATTTTATCTTAAAGTAAATTGTAGTTTTCAATGAATTCTCCCCAAAACGATTCACTATCGCACACACATTGGCCCAGTCGGGACAGTAAGGGTTTGTTTTTTTTTATCTTCATTTCATATAAAGAACGTTTTGAATGGGTCAGTCAAAGACGGATAACTTTATTTGCTTTGATACCGAAAGTGTATTGAAAGTGACTTTTGTTTCTGTTTTACCTGCAGTAGAAAGATACTGTCGCTGTTTTTCAATCAAGGTGCTGGAAATGATTTTGCAAGTAAGCTTTTAAATTTAAAATTAGGTGTTTTCCGTGGCACTACATTGATCTTCGATGGCTTTCAAACTTGCTAAACCGTTCACTTGGTACATCCGAAATAAGGCTGTAGCCATATTGCATGAAGTAACAGCCAAAACTGAATTTATTTAAGAATACTTTGAATGAAGTAAGGCTATTCTTTCCTTCAATGACATTTAATATAGCCAAGTGTTAGGAAGGATGTCATCTTTCAACTCAGTATTGATTTAGTTCCACACTGTTTAAAAGACATAGACTTTGTCTATTTTAATAAACTGGCTGTTAGAAATAACTTGATTCAGAAACAGGGGGTTTTACTCTTTATTTCTTGCCAGTGCTATAGTTGCTATAGTTATATCACGGTAGTACTTGGGTAAGTGATCATTTAGGCGCAAGGAAATTGAAATGGAAATGATAAGGAACTAAGTCTTTGCCATGCACTGGAAAGTAGGGATAGCGGGATAAACGTCCATGGACTGCCGTCATCAAAACTAATTTAAAGCGTTTCACCCTGTTAAGCCCTCCATCATGTTTCTTTTTTGTAATAAAGGTTTACTCCTATTTGGGGTTCCTGTTATTCCGTACATACTGTTCGGATATGAACTCTTTGGGAGTTTGTAGTGTTCACGAGAAACAATATGACCAACCATTAATTTCAATGTAGACTGAGTTCTATTTGTTAATATAGGCTTCTCCCCAGTCGAGAAAATCAGGCAATAACAACAAAAAGAAGTTTTTGGCGTCATTCGCTATAAAAGCCGCTTCTAATTATCCCAGTTTTGTTCCCTTGCTTGCTGTTCGTTCGTCAGTTTAGATTTCGTTTTGGATCGAGTACAGAAAAAGTTCAACGTTAAAGCCCGGTTCCCACTTGTGCAACCTGAACCAGTTATTTTTGACTGTAACTTTTTACTGTGATGTTTTCATATCTGGGAAGACCACATACAGACTAAAAATCTAGGAATTAAACACCTGTAACATTTTTGACAGCAAAAACTGTATTGTATATCAAGAGGTCATCACCATCAGTTGTTTTTTTGCCTGTACCCACCTATTTATTCAGTTTCCCATCTTTCTCACGGGCAGATTAACACCTTGAACATTTAAATTAAACCAGAAGCAAATTTCCTTCTGGAATGTTGCTAGATTAGTGCTAGTTAGCTGGTGTTGTGGCTGTCGTTTGTGATTTTATGGGTGGGTGGGTGTTGGAGAATAGCTGCCAAACTTGAACCTTGTCAAAACAAATAAATGACAAACAAACAATTTACATGGGCAATAGGTTGTGGAAGCTTGCTGACTCGGTCGTGACTGTATCTAGCAACTTAATCATTAGTGTAGTATAGTCTTAATTATTTTCCCTTCATCAAACTGAGCAAAGTCTGAAATATTTGACAGTTGACGAGTCAATGAAAGTTGCCAGTACTCAATCTTTGAGTTTTAGTCTGCCTAAGAAATACAATTAGCTGCCTGATGTGTTCGTTTTTGGTTTTAATCCATAAGGACATCTCACCAATTTGCTGGTCAGTGTCTGTTACTCTGTCCACTCAGGTGCTAATCATGAGGAGATGGTGAAGTTGCAACACTAAATTCAAATGGCGTACGAATAACTGATATTAACATGATCCATTCTTTGCATGAATTGTTATCTGGCTGTAGATGCTCATTATCTGGTACTTCCTCACTTTGGATAACATGTTGAAATTTATCAACCCAATCAGGAACATTGATCTGTGCATATCATGTTTTAGGATCATCAACAGCACTCACAATAAGACACAGGTTTCTTGCATTCATTGCAGTGCTGACACTTTCAGGTTTCATTCACAAATGCAAAGGGTTAAACCACTTTGAATAGTATCACCAACAGCATTCAGAATAACGGACAGAACCGTTCCATTGATTTCAGTGCTAACACTTTTAGATTTCATCCACAATTGCAAAGGGTTAATGCGCTTTGAATAGGATCATCAACAGTACTCAGAATAAGGGACAGGTGTGTGGGATTCATTTCAGTGCTGACACGTTAAATCTTCATCCGCAATTGCAAAGGGTTTATCCACTTTGAATAGGATCATCAACAGTATTCACAATAAGGGACAGGTGTGTGGGATTCCTTGCAGTGCCAAAACTTTAGAATTTAATCTTCATCCACAATTGCAAAGGTTTGATCCACTTTGAATAGGATCATCAACAGCACTTAGGATAAGGAACAGGTGTGTGGGATTCTTTTCAGTGCTGAAACATTAGTTTTTATCTACAATTGCAAAGGGTTAATCCACTTTGCATAGGATCATCAACACTGTACTCAGAATAAGTGAAAGGTGTGTGGGATTCATTTTAGTGCTGACACGTTAAATCTTCATCTACAATTCCAAAGGGTTAATCCACTTTGAATAGGATCATCAACGGTAATCAGAATAAGGGACAGGTGTGTGGGATTCATTTCAGTGCTGACACGTTTAGTTTTCATCCACAATTGCAAACGGTTAATCCACTTTGAATAGGATCATTAACAGTACTCAGAATAAAGTACAGGTGTGTGGGATTCATTACAGTGCTGACACTATAAATCTTCATCCACAATTGCAAAGGGTTAATCCACTTTGAATAGGATAATCAACAGTTCTCAGAATAAGGGAGAGGTGTGTGGGATTCATTTCAGTGCTGACTCGTTAAATCTTCATCCACAATTGCAAAGGGTTTATCCACTTTGAATAGGATCATCAACAGTATTCAGAATAAGGGACAGGTGTGTGGGATTTATTTCAGTGCTGACATGTTAAATCTTCATCCACAATTACAAAGGGTTTATCCACTTTGAATAGGATCATCAACAGCACTCAGGATAAGGAACAGGTGTGTGGGATTCTTTTCAGTGCTGACACTTAAGCTTTTATCCACAACTGCAAAAGGTTAATCCACGTTGAATAGGATTGTCAACAGTACTCAGAATAAGAGACAGGTGTGTGGGATTCATTTCAGTGCTGACGCTTTTAGTTTTTATCCACAATTGCAAAGGGTTAATCCACTTTGAATAGGATCATTAACAGTACTGAGAATAAAGGACAGGTGTGTGGGATTCATTACAGTGCTGACACTATAAATCTTCATCCACAATTGCAAAGGGTTAATCCACTTTGAATAGGATCATTAACAGTTCTCAGAATAAGGGACAGCTGTGTGGGATTCATTTCAGTGCTGACACGTTAAATCTTCATCCACAATTGCAAAGGGTTAATCCACTTTAAATAGGATCATCAACAGTACTCAGAATAAGAGACAGGTGTGTGGGATTCATTTCAGTGCTGACACTGTAAATCTTCATCCACAATTCCAAAGGGTTAATCCACTTTGAATAGGATCATCAACAGTACTCAGAATAAGGGACGTGTGTGGGATTCATCTCAGTGCTGACACGTTAAATCTTCATCCACAATTGCAAAGGGTTGATCCACTTTAAATACTATCATCAACAGTACTCAGAATAAGAGACAGGTGTGTGGGATTCATTTCAGTGCTGACACTTTCTGTTTTTATCCACAACTGCAAAGGGTTAATCCACTTTGAATAGGATCATTAACAGTACTCAGAATAAAGGACATGAGTGTGCGATTCATTACAATGCTGACTCTATAAATCTTCATCCACAATTGCAAAGGGTTAATCCACTTTGAATAGGATCATTAACAGTACTCAGAAGAAGGGACAGGTGTGTGGAATTCATTTCAGTGCTGACACCTTAAATCTTCATCCACAATTGCAAAGGTTTTATCCACTTTGAATAGGATCATCAACAGTATTCAGAATAAGGGACAGGTGTGTGGGATTTCTTGCAGTGTTGACATGTTAAATCTTCATCCACAATTGCAAAGGGTTGATCCACTTTGAATAGGATTATCGACAGTATTCAGAATAAGGGGCAGGTGTGTGAGGTTTATTTCAGTGCTGATATGTTAAATCTTCATCCACAATTGCAAAGGGTTTATCCACTTTGAATAGGATCATCAACAGCACTCAGGATAAGGAACAGGTGTGTGGGATTCTTTTCAGTGCTGACAGTTAAGTTTTTATCCACAATTGCAAAGGGTTAATCCACTTTGAATAGGATCATCAACAGTACTCAGAATAAGGGATAGGTGTGTGGCATTCATTACAGTGCTGACACTTTTAGTTTTCATCCACAATTACAAAGTGTTAAACCACTTTGAATAGGATCTTCAACAGCACTCAGAATAAGCGACAGGTGTGTGTAGCAAATATTTGATCAGAATTAAGGTTGCTTATCATCCTGTGGATTATTTAAATGTATAGTTAGTTTCGATGGTTTGTACGTGAAAGCTGGTACCTTACATGAGTCAGTAAGACTCACTTGAATAACAGTCATTAAGTGAAGATCTGTGTAGTTTCACTTACTGTGTTGGTAGTAGATGATGCTAGTCTCTTGAGCAGCATAATCTCTTTCACCCAGTGTTTTCATTCCTATTTTCTTGATGACCTTTTGTGGATCACTAGTAGTGTCCATATTTCAACAATGGAGTTGAATGTCTTCTTTAGTAATGATGACCTTGGATCACCTTTTACTACATACTTGTTGAGATATGCCACACAAGCATAGTGATCAATGACCTCCTGTAAGTTTTAATTGGCTCTCCAACCTTATAGCTGAATCAGAAGCTGCTGGCTGTTGTTTAATCTTGTAGAGTCATTCCTTTCAGTAATAATCTTTGATCTGTACTGTAGTTCATTACTCTTACTATGAACCTTCTCAAGCAAAGTTCCGAGGTTAAAGTTTATTTAGGTGAAAGTTTTAATCTGGGCGGGTACAGTGTTTAATTTCTTCCATGGAATAAAATATTACAAAAATTAATTAACCCATTGACTCCCAGGGGTTCCCCATTGACGAGTAAAATCGTCTGGCGTTAGACAGAGTCAAATACTAAGTCTGGCCGGTTTCGGCCGGTTTGGATGTCGATGGGTTAATGGAGACATAGTTTTTCAGTGAGTGATTAACCCATTGACTCCCAGGGGTTCCCCATTGATGAGTAAAATCGTCTGGCGTTAGACATAGTCAAATACTAAGTCTGGCCGGTTTCGGCTGGTTTGGATGTTGATGGGTTAAAGATACATTAAATGGCACCAATCAACAGAAACAAACTAGAAATAAGAATGTGAAACATTGTGTTTGTTTTTGATTAAACACAAAATGAAATCTACATTGTTCAAGTCACATTCTTTTCACCGCCTTCGCAGGTAATTAAGCTTTTACTGCAGTGGGTACGTCTCTGAACTGTATTCATAGCTGTATTCTCATGTTCAGGAATGTCTTTGTAAGATCTCTAACATGGGTGCACATCTGGTCTTATCCACATGTCATCATCTGGGGGGTTTGGGTTGACATTTGGTAACAGCCAATCAATGTACTGACATGCAGTTTGAGCAGCTTTAATTACCAGCTTCAATATCTTGGTCTAGTTCTGTTGTATCTACAAGATCATTGTCATCTTAGTTTGTACACTCAGTCTGTATTTCTGAGCTAACTAAGTAACCTTTCAAGGCAAGCTCAGTGAGTTGACATAATCCTGGGTCATTATTGAGTTTAGCAGTACCAGGACAATAAATACTCCCTTTACATACGTTGATCCTTATACCTGAACCAGTGCCATTTGGCATCAAGTGTGTCATACGTGTACATGTACAGCCAATGTTTTATGTAATGTTTAAAAAATGAGCAGCAGTGTTTTATCGGGGTTTAAAAACACAAGGCGTAGCTGAGTGTTTTTAGACCCAAAAAAAATGTACTGCAAGTTTTTTGAACAGCTTCAAAAAAATTCCACAAAGACTGGAGCGTGTCCCTCTGGACTCAAAACAATGGTTCAAATTGTGAGAGGTGAATATTAGCATACAAGAAAAACTAGCTATACCTTATTAGTATCCTTTTATAAAGAATACTAATGAGGAGTGTTTTATCAGGATATAAAGCTCATTTAAAGCTGATTTATTTAGCAAAACTCTCTAATCTCTGAGTGAAAAACTAGTGCACAATGTGTGGATTGTTGATGACATTCTGTCTTCTGAAGAGAGCATGTAATTCAGGCCAATGCATGTCAGCTGATGAAAATGTAAAGAATTATAATAATTATAGCTTTAAGGTCTTCTTTCACTGTATTCCAGTAAGCATTAGTACCAGCAATATCAGAACATATCTAGACACCTTAGACAAGTAAAGGCAGTTGAATTATTGCTCACAGCCATAATACATGCAATTCATAAGTGGTCAGATGAGCTTTGCACTTTGCCAGGATTTTGTTTCATAAAATTAATATGCAAGTCTGTTGCAAAGTTTTCATTCTCTGAATCATATTTAATTATAAAGCCCAGTATGAAAATCAGGGAAGGCTGACAAAACGATATACCCATTTTCTTGTACCATCAATTTTCTCAGCAAATATAATATGATGCTTAATTCTCTCTGCGAAAGGAACATCTCTTATTAGTGCCTGATTGGTTGGATCACCCTTATCATCAGGGAATAATGCTGGGAATATGCCATAGTAGCAACATATCTGGGGTTTGATATTCATTTAATGGCTGATCTTCAACAGTAGGCTATGCATTGGATCTTCGCCTGAGAGCTGATGTCTTATAGCATCTAGTTCTTGTTCCTGTTATTTGCCAACAGGTCAAAACATTTCAGTGGACTCATCATACACTACATCTTCAGATGGGTAATATCAGTGGGTGGACCTACATCAGGTTCAACAACTTCATCAGTAATGACACTGGTTTCAACAGCCAATAGGTCAGATGGTATTCCATTGACAGGCAAAGATTCCAATGCCTGGACGTGTATTTTTACATCTTTATAAGAGGATTGTTTACTCTTAGCCACAATAAGGCATCAAGGACATTTTGTCTTCTGACATTGACATCTTTAAATGTATTGTCCTTCCATGTACTTGTACCTCTGACTTCTACATTATGATTACAGAGAGATCTTTTGGGTATCTAGGCAATGAAGAAACAAGATCATTTGTGATTTGTGGAAGGCGCTGTGGCCTTATGGTTAGTGCAGTCTACTTCAGTTTGAGTGGTCCAGGTTGGGCTCTGGCCGGGAACATTGTGTTGTGTTCTCGGGCAGGACACTTTACTGTCATTGTGCCTCTCTCCACCCAGTTGTATAAATGGCTACCGGCGAGTTTGATGGTGGGGGCAGCCCTGCGTTGGACTAGCATCCCATCTGGGGGAGGGGGGGGTGGGAGTGGGTAGAAATACTCATAGTTGCCTCATGCTACAGAAACTTGGATAAGCATTGGCCTGATTGGCCACTTGGCTCATAAGCAGACTTTGTATGTCCAGAATAACCTCTCTGTCCAAGTTATATCTAGATGTTGTCTTTGCTTGTATCAGCTCTATTAGATATGAGAATGTCATATCCCTCAAACACTTAACATTAGAAGAGTGATTTTAAACTTTACATTGAAAGTCGCTGGAAGCCAATGAAGAATAAGTATTGGTGTTATGTGGCTTTATCTTGGGATCAAACAGGTGACATGAGCTGCTGATTTAAAACTTTATGAAGATGATCCATTTGGTGCTTTAAAAGTCCATATTATAGTAGAGAGGCACAACTACAATCAATGCATGTATGTGAAGTCACAAATGCATAAATTAATGTCGTAAGTTAGTAGTGGTCTCTGAAAGAAACCTTCTGATCTGTTTTATTTTGTATAAACCATAGAGAGCTTTGCTACAGGCTTTGCCAGTATTTGTACTCATTATCATAGATTTGTCAAACCTGCCTCCTATGTTACATACTGAAGAGACATGCTTGATCTCAGAGGAACCCACATGGATGCTTTCAATCCTAACTTTAGCTAGGTTCTGACGAGTTCCTATTAGAAATTCAGCCTTTTTTCAGTAGCTGAGGTCAGCTATGCCATTGGGACACAGTATCAACTCCTTTCCACTATTCCTCCTGTTTTCCAAATTATATAAGGTTTGATATCTGTGTATTCATATCCCATATACAATTGATGTGCCAAGGCAAAATTCTGGACTCTACTCTGATCTGATTTATAAAAAAAATACACCCAATGGGGCAGGTGCAAATGGAACAGACCCAATGATGTGAGGTACTGTCCTTAAACAGGGTAATTTCTTGATTTAATTGAACTGTAGAATGATGGTGCTGTTGCACTATACAAAACTTTCAAGGCTTTGTTCTATTTGCACGGTTTCTTTCATTTCACACTGTTTATTGGTGTATTAATAAAAAGTTATGAATCAAAGTTAATTACATGTAGGTCCTATTGAATAATCAAATGGCTTATTATAAGTAAATTACAGTTATTACAATACGAGATGTGTATACTTTTTTGAGTTGGCCACCAAAGGTGGTGCAAGCAGGTGTTTTAATGACTTGTGCTACTTTGTAGAAACCAATCTTCCTAACCATTTTGTTCCACTTCACTCATTTCATTTTCTTGTTTTGTACCATTTTTACAGGTTCAACTGCTTTTGGGCATGTGCATGTAGAGTGTACTTTGCCCAATTGTTTATTTGTAATAAACTTGTTCAAGTCCAGACTTACTTGGAGTATCTAAGCACAGTCCAAATTAACTTCAAAACAAAGGTAATACATGTGAGAATCTGTTTATCCTTAATTTATACAGAGTAGTTGTGGTAAGACAATCGAATTTCTCCATTTTTGGTATTGAAGTATTGTTTATAGATCGAGCCAGCAATTACTGTGAGGAGACTCAATCACCAGACACAAACAGACATGTTTATTCAGCCTCCTATATTTGCTACTGAGCATGCTCAAAAACTATGACCACATTTAAAGTTCAAACTTTAATAACGCAACTTCTCAGGTTTTAAGATTTGCATACAAATTGAAGGCAAGAGAGGCAAACTACATGACCTTGCGAGGAGCTTGATACACAACATCTAACAACAAGTGGATCTAAGAGTTTAAACTTTATTATAAAGTAATGCAAGTCGAAGACTCTCTTTAAGTGTAAGATAGGGTCTGATAAGTCTCTTTGCTCTTGAAGAAATATAAAGTGCAAGGTGATGGCAGAGACTTCACCGTAGTGACTGGCTTGTCAGCAGACAGTGGTTCTCTGGCATTAGGGACCTGAGGCTTATTTCTGGGAATTGCTGTTACAGTAATGTATCAACGGTTACATCTGTGCCTCTGCCATTTGCAGGATGTAGGAACTTGGCATTTATGCTGTACCTGTGACTGTTTTGGTAACTGCTTTCGCTTTGTCCTCCACTTTGAGGTACATTAGGGTGCCAGCTTGAAATGGCTTCATTGGGACAGTTCTGTGTCGCTGATTGAAGACAAGTCTTCATTTAGCCTTACTCCCTTGTTATCTTTGACGCAAATTTCAATATCAGGCCATCCAGGTACTAAATTCATGAGAAAAGTAGGTTTTCCATCCCCTGGGTAACTGTGCCGGTGAGTATCCACATGCTGGTGGAGTGGATCTGTATGCTAGCAGTCCCTTGGTTGGATCTTTCTCTTTTTAACAGTCACTTTGGAGTTGTTAGTACTCATTTAGCTTCACCATTTGGCTGTGGGAAAATTATAGGGACTCCTTGTTGTATTTTTGAATCCCTAATCCTTTACAATTTGCATGGTAAATACTGCAGAGGCATAATTTATTTATAAATGTGTACCATTGTTGCCATGTTGAGCAAAAATTGCTTTGAGTACCCTAATAACCTCTAAAGATTTGGTTGTCTTCTGCATGGCTGCTGCCTCCACATAACAGGAGAAATAAAATCTACCTGCACCATTGAATAAGTCAAGTTTGAGCAAATCAGTTGCAATCACTTAGCAACGGGCACTTAAAATGGAGTTGCAATGATTGGTTCCGGTCTTTTTACTCTCTGATTAGCACAAATCTTGCAGTTCTCCGTCATGTTTTGCATCCGGCAACTGAAACCTGGCTACCAAATAGAAGTTTAGCGCCTTCTCTACATTTGGTTATCCCTATTGCTTTAAATTTAATTTGGATAAATTGAACTTAGACTTTGATTGTTCAAGGATTCACTGTTGGTATCCATTAAAACCTCTCTCAAGCTGAGACCTCGAAGGGGTTGTTCCTGCTGGTGTCTGCTTGGACAAGGTTGAAAGTATGATAGTATACTGATCTCCAGTGCCTCAATAATTATTTTTTTAAGGAATGCTTATCCTGATGAGTTCTTTAACCCTGACATCCAGCTTGATTGATCTGTGGACAAGAATAGAGCACTGCCAGCTTAAGGTGGGATCTTGCTCAAAAATTTATTAGTCTTGCTCTACATTTTCAAAGCCCAACCGGAATCATATAAGTTCTTTACAGAGGAAGTTCTTGCTCTTGCGCATACAGTACATTCTG
>OX421453.1:41585925-41590925 GCA_949126865.1 Montipora capitata | reverse complement strand
TCGTTCTGTCTGTAATAAGAACTTTTAGCGACTATTAAAAATTATTCGTTTTTTGTAAAAGTCTTTCAACTTACCAATTTGGACTGTTTTAAATGCCAGTTGATTTTTGTGCTACGTCTTCAACTTATCAATTTTGACTAGGTTTGTGGGTTTGTCCTAAACTATAATCATTTTAAGATCACTGGTGCATTAACAACTTTTTTGTAAAGGTTATTAGCACTAATAAACAGGGGTTTCATTAAGGGCCGGGCAGCGGGCAAACTGACCGGCTGTGGACATGACTTTGCCCAGCTGCTTTCAAGATCTCAGCAATCAGTTGCTTTTTCTGATACAAAGATTGATTTTAAAAGACAGTTTTGTCTTTATCTTGATCCGTCTTCTGTGATATAAAACATATTTTACTGTCAAAATGTCACAATTATACGCTGCGATCAATTTCATAAGCCACATTCAACTCAGAAAAACAATTCGCCTGATAACGTATTGCGAAAAGAATTGCGCTCCATAAAAGACGCTAATTCTGTTTCGTTAACGGCCGTTACCATTCTTAGTAACGAAACCTTTCGTCATAAATTAGACCTAAAGTGGTTGAAATTGCAACTAAATGTCATTGTTTTATCTATGGATTTAAGTCTAAGAACCCATTTTTATTCAGTTAGCTTTCAATGAATTGTTATGGTTAGCTTCATTTAAATGCTTTAAAATTGCAATTTTTGGAGTTGTTATCTCGGTAGTCTAGTTGTTAAGTGCGTTTGCTCTTCAGCCATTGAACCGAGTTCGATATCGTTCACCCAACTTTTTCAAAACATTCTCTCAAACGACAAACTTAAACTCAACAGTGAAAATTGTTCTAAGTGTCGTCCAAATGGCAACCACCGTTAACGAAACGGAAATTTGCATCGCCGATATTTTTCTTCGCGAGCCGAATTAATGAATTAATTTTGTCTTGTGGATATGGGTATGAAATCATGGAATTGTGTAAAATTAGTGTGATTCTTCTGTGGTTGAAGAACATTGCTTTGGGCTTCAGAATGCAGGAAAACACATCTTTGCAACTTGGGCCTTCCCAATAGTTTGCCAAAATGTTAAACCAACATGCCCTCCTGCTTCATACCTTAATGAAACCCGTGAATAAAATACTTCAAGTAACTTGTCAGGCTTTATTGGTGAACCAATAAAACGATTAAAAACAAATCTTTCACTGCCCAACTTTGTTTATTATTCTCTCTCTAAATACAGTTGTAAGTTAACTACCATGTACAGGATGACTACTCATTTGGAGTCGAACCAATGATTGTGCAATTTCACTGCACTTTCTCATTATTTTTTTCCATCTTGCTTCCAACTGCCTAAGTTCCTAGTCTAACTGTGATGTAACTGTATTCGTAACTTCCATGTCATGTCCACTCCGCCGTTGTCATCTTCTTCTGACCGTTGTAAACCGGAAATACGTCTTACGCATTTTGCATTGTTAACCGGAAATAACTATTTCATATCCAACCCCTGTGGCTCCCTCAGGGATAAGCGTGTGAATCATATGAATAGACTTTTTGTCTTCTTACTTCTTTTGTTAACCAGAAGTAAGTCAGCCCCCTTTTGTGGTGGTAATTGGAAATAACAATTACGGTAACTATCTAAATTTTGCTGGTATCTAGTGCCCACTAGCCCATGGCCACATGGATAGATTCGCTATTTAAATTTTGTCCCCTCGTTCTTATTTGATTTGTGTCTCCTGGCCTTGGGGGTGGGCCCCTCTGCCCCCCCCCCCCCCCAGGGGTTTTTCCTCTCTTAACCTAGTCCTTCACGCAGCCAAAATATCACATTTGGATGCAGGGCTGCGAATAATCTGGACCCGAAACTAGAAATAATTAACAGGCATTTGGCATTCTCTTAGTCTGATTGCGGACTCTGGTAGTGGGTGAGTAAAGCAGTAATCCATTTCCAGTGTTAGTCCTTCGTGAGAGCAAAATCTTCCTTCGGATTTAAATAACCCTACATCAATTCACCTTTGATGCAAGCAAATCTAGCGTTAGTAAATTCTGGTTAACCTTGCGTTGAACAATTTTCCAAATTCAGGTCCTTCCTTTAAAAATAAGTAAGAAAGGTTTCGTTAACGCCAGTGTTTTATTTTGTATTCTTCCTAATTTTGTATTCTTCCTATGTATATTAGTGTTTCCTGTCTTGAAGTTCGGGTAGAACGCTTCCAATTTTATTTCCCCTTATAAGCAACCCAAAGCCCTCATACTTAATCGCGAAATGATTCTTGCTTTTCAACAAGTAAAAATTTTAGTCTGATATAGGTTTTTGATATATAGGGAACTGTTGCATGAGCAGAGTTAAAATATTTTAAGGTTGTGAACGTTTAATTGTTGGTTTACATGGTGCGATAATATGTTCCATTCTTTTAAGCAGTCGTACATTGCATTTTCACTCAAACCCTTGTAAAAAAACAAGAGAGACTGCCACTTACATTGATTAGCCCAGGCATCTATTTTAAAAGTTATTGAAACGATTGTGACTGGATCCTGGAGAGTGTATCTGCTATTTCTTTTCCAGGCACATGAACTACTTCTTTCAAGTGAAAATGCATGTGGCATATTCTGGACCACTTTATTCTGGTTGAATTTTGGGGACATTTTGTGAGAAGTGGGACTAGTAGCTTCTGGTTTGTTTCTGCAATGATGAATTTACCCACGGTATAGTCACTGCACCGCTCACTCACCCAAGTCAATGTAAAGGGCCTCTTGTTCAATTTGCACATATCTGCATGCTTTGTGGGTGAGTGCCCCTGATGTAAATACTACTGGTCTCCAGCTTTGGTCATCTACCTTTAAATTTGAAGAAGGATGCCACCCAGTCCAAAGGAAGATGAATCTATGGAGATCTTGGTTTCTCTGTTAGGGTTGTACAAAGCTACATGTAGGTTGTCTTGTCAAGCAAGACTTGATTTCTTGAACTTCTTTCTCTTGTGGTGTTCCCCAGACCCACTGGCTCTCTTTTTGCATTACATTAGGAAGAGGCTACATGTACATTTGTATGTTTTGCAAACTCGCCCATGCGATTTACCATCCCAATAATTATTATTATTAATTTGTTGATAAGCAATATTCGGTGGAGGGTAGGTACCGATTGAAAGCAATGCAGGCAATAAGCTTTTTTTCTCCTATAATTTATTTCTTTCACAAGCATCAGGTTGAAATCTTACATAAATCTTTGTTATTCCCCAGAATTATTTTATCGAATTTGGATAATTAAAATTAATTGCTATGGACTTGGACTGGGTTCAAGGGTGCATGCACTGTTGGTATCCATTGAAACCTCTCTAAAGCTGACACCTGGGGTTGTTCCTGCTGGTGTCTGGTGTTGGGACAAGGTTGATAGACTATGATAGTATAATGATCTCCATAAGCAGTGCCTCAATTTTTTTTTAGGAAATATACTTATCCCGTTGAGGTCATTAACCAAGACAGAAAGCTTCTTTGTATGTGGACAAGAATAGAGCTCTACCAAGGTACGATCTTGCTCAATAATTTTTTAGTCTTGTTCTACATTTTCAAAGCTCAACAAGAGTCGTGAATTCTAAATTTACGGAGAACTTGCTCCCAGGTTTGATCCCCAGATATAAAATGTACAAACAAAGAAATGTACATGTACAGGTGTACATCAGTTGAGTTTGTTGATTCTCTATTCTGCTCTGAGATCAGAGAGATTTTCTCTGGGTACACCGGAGGCACAGCAACATTAATATGTAATTAGATATGCATTAATCTCTTTTGATTAGACTCGCAGTCTTGCCGTGATAAATATTATTATTATTAACACATGTATACCACTTATGCTTGGCTTAGTTTCAAAATTACTATTATTAGTGTTAGTTATTTTAGAATAACTTTTATTATCTTTTCTGTCTAGTTCTGACATCTTAAAGTGCCTGGGGGCCACTAATTTCCTTGGAAATGACATGGGGGAAAGGATTATACGTGAAATGGGAAGCAATTTTCTTGGAGTATGGAGTATAGCAAGTTCCCTGTCATCAATGTCCAACCTCTGTCACTCCTTGATGTTGATGTTTCAAGAAATGTTTTTGGATAATTGCATTTTCCAAGCCCTTATTTTATGTATCCCAGACTTCAATATTATTTCTAAACCAGTATTTTTATTTTGGTTTATTACTGTATTCATTTTACTATGAATTTGAAAACACTATCATAAAATTATTTGTGTTTTCAAAGGGAAGTGTGGCAGCATGGAGCTGTAGCTGCAGGTAGTTGAAAGGGCAAGCAAGCCTTATGCTATTAAAGGTAAGAGGCATCTCAGAATTTAACTTAAGATGTGGCTGGCTGTACAGTACATTGTCATAATTCAACAGAAATTTCTATCCTTCAGTGAACAGTCAGGAGGATGTAACACTCTTAAGAAAGCAAGCTGATCAGGACTATATTTTGCCAGAATGAGATTTTGCAAATGTTACAACATTTTTTCTGTTATGGTGGTAATTTCAAATTACAAGATTTTCGTTGCCAATCAAGGACACTTGGGTACTTGTCTGAAATTGGGTGGAGAACAGGGGAGGGTCACAGTTTTTCGAGACCTTCTTTTCCCTTCTCCTCAAAAACCAAATTTGATTTGATTTGATTTGATTTGAGTTAATTTCATTAGTGTCCCCAATTACTGCTCTAGTGCCAAATCCATTGACACTTACATGTACATGTAAGGTGGCTCAAAATAGTATTAACAAATCGAATACACTCTCTTTAGAACGAATAACGCTTCAACGCTGTATCACTTAACAGCAATGTTATGGTACCATATGAAAAACCGATTATTTCCAAACAAGATTATTGTGATGTAATAAGTTACCTTGGTAATGGGAAAGCCCTGCAAAAAAACCCTATATTTTGGATTTAGTTGCTCATATCTCAAAACCAACTCGGTGAACTCACTTTTTTTTATTGCTGAAAAGTGATCAGAAGGCCAAGATGAAACTGTTGTCAAAGTTT
>OX421453.1:41573425-41580925 GCA_949126865.1 Montipora capitata | reverse complement strand
GACTTTCATGTTACCACACTTTCATTATTTTTATAAAAGTGACGACATATTTGAAATTAAATTTACAAGATATCTTTTGGTCGTGCAACGACCATATTCAGTTGAAAGTAGAATTAATTTGAAGTTAAATTTGAATTTATAATAATTATGCTAAACAAAGATAAATAACAACGTGAAATAAATTGAGAATCTAAAAAAAATATCCAAAGGTAACAAAAAAGAGTGTACAATGAAACGTGTTGATTAGAATGAGAGAGTTAAATTAACATGATATAATTGCTTGTTTAAAGAAGGTTGCTCCCAGGAAATATGTAACGCTTCTTTTATCTTGACCTGGAATTTGCCTGTGCAAGCTGTAATTCTTGCTATGTCGCGAAACTAGCCGACACCTCTCGACACGCATTCGCGAACACCTAAACAGGGACAGGACCTCACATATCTTTCAACACCTTCAACAATCCGAGGCATGCCGTAACTCCTGCTCTGCTGAATGTTTTGAAGTTATAGATCGTGCGACCACAAAATTCCAGGTCAAGATAAAAGAAGCGTTACATATTTCCTGGGAGCAACCTTCTTTAAACAAGCAATTATATCATGTTAATTTAACTCTCTCGTTCTAATCAACACGTTCCATTGTATACTCTTTTTTGTTACCTTTGGCTATTTTGTTAGATTCTCAATTTATTTCACATTGTTATTTATCTTTGTTTAGCATATTATAAATTCAAATGTAACTTCAAATTAATTCTACTTTCAACTGAAGATGGTCGTGGCACGACCGAAACATGTCTTGTAAATTTAATTTCAAATGTGTCGTCACTTTTATAAATATTGTTGTCAGTCTGCTTCTTTCCAGAACTTTCATTATTTTAGTGAAAAAAGCAAATGCAAATGAGAATCCTCCCCCCCCCCCCCCCCCCCTCCAACTCACAAAGAAAAGAAATATTAAGAGTTTCTTGTGTTTGGCTAATAGTACCTTACAAGTTGTTTTCCCTTTGCTTTCGTTTCAGGTACCGAGAAGATTTTAAAGGAAAAGTAACTCTCCCACAAGAGCAGCCCCTTGAACAAAGGTTCAAGGTTCACAGTTCACAAGATGCGCTGAAAAGCATGGCCCCCAATTACCCCTCCCCTCTTCCTGGCATTACCAATGCCATTTGCTTATATTTGTCTTGTTGTTAGAAGGATTGACACTACAATACTTTATTACATAACAGGGATGTTATAGTACCGTGTGAAACACCTGCTGAACAAGATGAAGTCTTTTTTTTTTGGTGCAACAAGAAAGCCTTGTAAAAACACCCTATATTTTGGCTTTAGTTGCCCATGTCTGAAAAATGAACTCGGTGACCCCAATTTTTTATTGCACAAAAGTGATCAGCAGGCCAAGATAAAATTCTCTGCAAAGTTTTAAAAAAATCTGTGGAGTGGATTCAGAGCTACATTAAATTTTCAATTATTTAAGCTGGCTCTGAGTCCGCTCCCCAGAATTTTTTTTAAACTTTGAGAAAAGTTTCATTCTGGCATGCTGAGTACATTTTGAAAAATAAAAAAAGGGGGGTCACCGAGTTCGTTTTTGAGATATGAGCAGCTAAAGCCAAAATATGGGGTGTGTTTGCAGGGCTTTCCAGTTGCTACAGTAACCTTTTATGTCACAAAAGTGACCGAATCTTTTTCAGCAATAATTGGTGTTTGATATGGTACCACAACATTGCCAATGCAAGTGTTGAGACTGGTTTGAGCCAACTTGAATCCTTTCATTTCATAAAGTGCACCTAAACTCAAATATTTTTCATTTCTAATTTCGATCTCTCCACCAAAAGCAAATATATTTTGCCATTTGTTCGAGCTGTACCTCAAAATTTTGCTTTTTGTGTGCCACGCACGTTACGCAAAGTTAGCAAAACTGGTAATCATTTGGACCCACGACTGAGCTGTCAGAAGCATGGGCCTGTTCTCGATTTTATGTAACAAACTGTTTTGCAATGCAAAAACTCTTTGAAAACTTGAATACAAAGCAGTTTGTGACGTAAAATTAAGACTAGGTCCATGCCTCTCACAGCACGGTCGTGGGTCCATATGACTGTGAGTTTTACTAACTTAACATGGCTTGTGCGACACACGAAAAGCAATATTTCGAGGTGAAAATTGCTTTAGGTGGAAAGAATGATCTTGGCCAAAAAAAAAATTGCCTTTAGGTGCACTTTAAACAAAAGATGCATCTCTGCCAAGATGTTCAATTTTCTCTGAAGTGAATTTGGAGCTTGTACTCAAGTAATTATGGAAAATTTAAAGTGGCTCCGAATCTGCTCCAGCGAGTCTTTCGTAACTTGGCAGAGTTTCATCTTACCACACTGAAAAATTCGGGCAGCTTGAACGGGATTCGAACCCATTCGATGCTGGTAAAATACGCCAACGGGATTCAAACCCAACAAACTGAGACAGAAAGCAACACAGTTGGGAGCAATGAATAAAACGTATGTATTAGAAGTGTGGGATATAGATAAAAGTTGGAAGTGTTCCTTGCACATATCAGGACAATTTAAGCAGTCATCTCTTATAAAACAGACTTAAGTTCTCCTGATTATTGTGAGAATAACTTCTAATTTGTCTATAACAAGCACTTCTAATATGTACGCTTACTTACAGACGGCTTCAATGGGATTTGAACCCATTTTATGCTGGTGCAATGCTCCAACGGGATTCAAACCCAACCAACTGGGACAATGAATAAAACGTACGTATTAGAAGTGCGGGATATAGACAAAAGTTAGAAGTGTTCCTTGCACATATCAGGATAATTTAAGCAGTCCTGATAAGTGCAAGAATAACTTCTAATTTACGTCTATAACAAGCACTTCTGATATGTGTACGCTTATTTACATTAGTCACAAAATGACCTTAAGATGTAAGCAGTCAATAAGCAGATGTCTGGAAAATTTAGACAGCTCCAACGGGATTCAAACCCACACAGTTGGGAGCAATGAATAAAATGTACTTATTAGAAGTGGGGGATATAGAGAAAAGTTAGAAGTGTTCCTTGCACATATCAGGACAATTTAAGCAGTTGTCTCTTATAAAATAGACTTAAAATTGTCCTGATAAGTATGAGAATCACTTCTAGCTATCGTCCATATCCGGCACTTTTAATACGTACATTTCACATCAAGCCTTTCACCAAAATTCATTAGAAAGGCCGGTTATACACCAAAGTTAGAAGTTATTCTCGCACTTATCAGGACAACTTAACTTCTAACTTTGGTGTATAACCGGCCTTTCTAATGAATTTTGGTGAAAGGGTTGATGAATGAAATGTGCGTATTAGAAGTGCAGGATAAGGACGATAGCTAGAAGTGATTCTTATACTTATCAGGACAATTTAAGTCTATAACAGATAACTCCGAGAATCACTTCTAGCTATCGTCCATATTGCGCACTTCTAATATGTACTATCAAACATTTTTGTAATAACTACTTACAATGTAAATTATACAAATAAAAACTTATGAAATACATTGATTGTTTCATTGACCTCTGTTGCCTCAACCAAAAATATACTCCAAAACCTTACTTGAGACTTATATATTTATATATACACAGATTTTTTCATAAATGACACTTATATTATACCAAATTTCCACAAAACCCTACTTCAGACTTATATTTTATATAAAAAAAATTTTGTTCATAAACACTTATATATGCACCAAATTTTTCTTTTCCTCAAAAAAACTTATATTTACAAAATATAGCAAAATACACCTAAAAAAACATTGATCCACACATACACACAACAAGATTTACAAATATACACCTAAAAAATTTTTTTCACAAAACAAACAAAAACCCCACAAATTTCTATTAATCAAAACTGCACTTTATACATGAAATTCCTATGCAAATCTTTACATAGCAATTAACCTGCAACAAAAGAATAAATACAGCAAAATTAATAACAAAATAAAATCTCAATCTTTACCCAATAAGAACAAATCCAAACTCACATATTCCCCTAAATTAACCTGCCATGACAGAATAACACCAATTTTTTCATACACTTAATACCGAAACTGCAAAACATACATCTTATAGACAACAACCACACAGCTAGAACATTTTCTACAGAAATGTCAGTTGATGAATGTACAAAGCATTAGTTCATTATGATATAGTAACAAAAAAATGTACATATTAAAAAGATAATTTTAGATTTACATAATGTTAATTGTTCATACAAAGGTTGTTATCAACAATTACATCATGTAAATCTAAAATTATCCTTTTAATATGTACATTCATCAACTGTCAGTTCTCAAAACAACAAATTGCAACTTCCTGGATTTCTCTCTTCCGTTAAGTTCTACACAACAAAGAAAGAATTTAAATGAAGACAAAATCTCATGAATCACACATCTCACCTGTACAAATAATTCCACAAACTTAATATCTTCAAAGCAGAAAAATGAAAAGATCAAAACCACTACGAAGAAAAAAAGAAACATCAATAAATTAGTCCTTAATTGAAAACTTCCTAGTAACAAATTTGGAACAGTACAACATAAACCACAACCTCCTTCCCAGCAACAATGCAGGAAAAGAAGAGAGACCCTGGGAACAAGGTTGCATAATCCAACCACTGACTCGGGCATGTTAATATAACATGGCTACATAGAGCTGTTTCCAATTGAGTGTCAAAAGTAATTAGATGATTGGTTCAAAGTGCTCGCACGTGCACATTTTCCCGCGCTTTGCGTCGGGGATGAAAACAGATTATTTGTATGCTTCAATGAAACTTAAACAGCAACAAAATACCATAATTATAGAGGTTTCGCATGGCAGGAACAAAATAATGTTCTCTCTAATTATTACATATATTATCAACACAAAGGCCACTTCTCCAAACTTGGGAATTTATCGTAGCAAATAACTTACCTGGCTTCCAATGTTCTATATTCCATGAAACAATAGAGTGAAGAATAACTTGGATCTGTGGAGAAAAAAAAGTCATGACCTGTTACAAACAGCTATACATGTACATCAAATTAATTAGAAAAAAGCACTTGCACAAGAGGATGATGGCATCATCTTTCAAACAAGGAATGAAGACAACTGAGTCAGTCTTCAAATAACCAGGGACAAAACGGTGTGTTTGTCAGGACATCTGCAATTGGTTACTCTTCTCGGATAACACATGTCAACAACCCACACACTGTTCACAAAGAATACAGCATGGATGCTCAGAGATACTACTGTAATAGCTACATAAAGCATTACAGTAAAAAAAGATATGGGAATGGATATACAAAATGCAAGGTTCAAAGTCTACAAACCCAAGTGTCTTTTTTTTAACTCATTACCGTCTTAAAACTTTGGTAACTCAGTGTTTACTTAAATTAACATGATAGCTTTGAAATCCAAAGAGAAATAACAATTGATTTTTGAGGACACTTTAAGATGAGATAGCAAGGATGATCCTTCACTTAATCTTTGTCGGCAATTCATCTCATCTGTTGGTCATTGATAAATAATTGTTCAAACTATATAAGTCTGGATACCTTAAGTTTGCAGTTCCTTCCAAAAATTCACATGCTGTTGTATACTTCTTGGCAATCTGGTAATCATGCTAGGGGTCTGGATCTCCAGCAGGCATTAGTGACTATTTTGACTTTCTGCCCTCTCAACTCCAAGGTACATACAATGCATTGTACAATAGCAAAGCCAACCAACATTAATAATGGGCTAGGTGCCTTCGTGCCACAAACCTGTAAAGATATCAAACAGGAAAACGAAATATTCCAACCTTGGCAAACACAAGAATTTAAACAAGATGTCTGCATCTTTCCTCAAAAAAAATTACAAAACTCTATTTATCCACGGAATCCAAATTCACAAGTAAGTGTACTCCCAGACAGGATCATTGTCCTTGTACATAATGTAGATTATACCTCTTCTCAAACAGTCATTTGCAAACTAAAGAATGCGGCATGGATTTTGCAGAAATAGACTTCCTTTCTGTAATGCTCTGAAACAAAGTGACTAACTGTTTAACCTCCTCTCTGAAGTCATTAAAGACTGTTGGGTTTACAAGATTTGTGGTTTCATCTTAGAGTAACCCACCATTTAGGTTAACAGGTCAAGCTGCCTGAAGATTCTGTAAAGATCGAGTCAATTTAACATCTCAAAATTGCCAAGGGTCTTAATAAAGTTATGAAATACGACCTACATGTACCGGTACATCTAAGTGATTACTTTTGGTTTTAGAAATTAAACTCATAAAAACTGCTATTATTTCACCTGAGGAATCACTCTAATTTGTGTACCTTAGCAATGGAGGAAGCTCACTGACAACATCAAACAGATGCCAAACTACATCAGATTCTGGTATCTGTGTTAAGCATCACAGAGATTGGAAGGTTCTAGTGATCTACTCCACCTTTTCAAGGCAGTCTGTAGCCAGTGGTGAGAGGTAAAGTCTTGACAACATACATGTACAGTACATGGGAGTAGACAGCTGATAGCCATGCAGCTCCCATTTGAAATCCCTGTGAAAAGACCCAAATTAACACATAGATTACATGTAAAAGTAAAATAATTATCAGAACTTAAAATGGCGGCTTGTGTCACGTTATCTAAAAGTGATAAATTCTCAAATCTTTTTTCAGGAAAGATTTGTTCAAATTTCTTCAAGGACTCTCCTGTTCCTTAATTAATTAAGTCATGTGGTTCAAAACATCAATGTCTTTATGCATGGAAGCAAGGCAGCCCCAAAGAATTACATAACAGTGTATACACCTCCAAGACAACAGTTAACTATAACTACAATTATTATTTACAGTATTTACCAAAAACGACTACCCTTCGAAGCCGAAGATTGATGGCCTGTGGTCAGCTAACACAAACATACAAAATTCCACTTTACAGGATTGTGAGTGACAAAGGAAACACACTAATATTTAGCTCAAATGATGCAGAATCCGGTAGTGGGCTTTGTCTGGATTTGACTGACAATTAC
Source organism: Montipora capitata (assembly GCA_949126865.1). Lineage (NCBI taxonomy): Eukaryota > Metazoa > Cnidaria > Anthozoa > Scleractinia > Acroporidae > Montipora > Montipora capitata. The sequence goes on along the minus strand of OX421453.1, from coordinate 41,573,916 downwards.
TGTTCTTGGCAGTGTAACCTAACCCTAACTCATGCTGCTCCTTTAATTTGCAAAGGCTTAGATTAATTGGCTTAATTCATCCAAATCCTGGTCCCACTATCTAAACAATGACCAATGTTAACAATTCACAGCTAAACATCAATTGTCTCAATATGAACGCTCAAAGCATTGTCAACAAGATTGACAAACTACAAGTTCTCACTACAAACATGGATGTGTTGGCTAACACAGGACATCAACAGCTTTAAGATCTTGCCTAATATGAACTTCACTATTCATAGAAGAGACAGCTTTGACTATAATGTTCAACAAACGTGGAGGAGGCGTCCTGCTAGCAATTCGTAATACAGTGCCATGGGTTAGAAGGCCTGATATCGAAACCTCAGCTGAAATTGTTATTTCTGAGCTTCGCCCGTTGTGCAAGAAAAAAACATTAATGGCACTCTTCTTCTGAATCTACTTCAAAGGATTCACGAAATTCCTGGACCAAG
>OX421453.1:41555925-41558425 GCA_949126865.1 Montipora capitata | reverse complement strand
TCATTGCAAGATGGAAATTCCAGGACCCTTGAGCCTCTTTCTCCACTTTAACTACAAACATAGTCTAACACATGCCGTACATGGCCGTAAAAGTCAAATGCTGGGGTCAACGCATGAACAATAATTGTGAAGGGGTTGCCCTCAGACGGATGATGATGAGCTTGCAAAAAACCGAAACGAGACCAGATCCATTCCCATAAAGCACCAAAGGCGTTTATAACTTACTGAATCCTTCTCTCAACTTCCGGCTCTTATGCATGTAATGGTTCGTATCATGCTTTGTTTTGGACAAGTGAATTTCTATTTATTACATCGGTTTTCACACCTTGCCTATTATGTAACGCTAGATGTTTTAACTCGTCAATGGGAACCTGTTCAGGGATGAAAGCGCTAAGATGGATCGATCACTCGCTAGATGTTTTCAAAATAACCCCACTACAAAATTACTCTAAGCTGTAAAAAGCCAAAAGATCGATCACGCGCGAGAACTGACAGTTTCAAAAAATTCAGCGCAGCGAGGCAAGTTAAAAGTTATTCGTTTTTCACGATAAATAGCCGGCAATGAGCTTTATACAACTCTCCCTGAACATAATCAAATGCCACAAAGATTTAACATTTTTTCCAAGTGATCCATATGAACATTATAAATCTGGTCAAAGCTAGCTTGTTCTACATGTACATGTATAATCCATAAACCAACTAACTTTGGTTTCCCATTTTACTTCTTTCATAATCGAGGGAAACTGAATGATTTCATTGTGGCGACATGTTTGGCATTCTTAGAAAATACTACGCCGAAAATCACCCGCCTATCACTCTTGGTAAATGGATATTAACTCACCTTTAAGCCATCTGTAAGGCTATTATCTTCCGCTTCATCCCTCCAAGTTCTTCGTGACTGCCCTCAGCTTTACCCACACGCTGTACTTTCTCTGAAACTATAAAGCAACATTGATGCATAAAGTTGTTCCCAAAAGAAACAATGAGGACAGGGGTTGGCGTGATAGTGAAAGCACTCGCCTCCTACAGTACTAGTATGGCCCAAGTTCGTTTCCTGGACTCAACGCCATAATTTTATGTCAGAGGAGTTTGTTGGTCCTCTTCACTACCGTGTTCCCCGGTTTTCCCCTCTCGTCAGAAACTTGAAGGTGATTTGAATTACTATGCAAACCTAAAGCCTGGTTTTCACTAATGACACAAGCACAAGCACAAGCACAAGTGCAAGAATATATACAAATAATAATATTAGAATTTATTACTTCTAGGGGCTATTTACAAAAATATATCAATAGCGCTTTACAACTCTTAATAAAATAGATACACTATTAAAATCTACGATTCACATTTAATGGCAGATTACAAATCTAAAAAGGGCTATAAACACTCGTGCATAAAGTTGCCTAAAAAGAAACGTCTTGATTGACTTCTTGAAAATTTGAGAGATTTAATAGAGTGCAGATGTAATGGGAACTCGTTCCTCAAATGCGGGGCTGCCGCCTGAAAAGCTCGTCCACCCAGGGTTACCAATATCTTACCCGAGGGTTACCAACATCTTACCCCTGGGTTACCCTCGAATAAAATACCTTAGTTGGATCTAAGATTATATGTTGAGGACTTGCACTTAATAGCTAAAAAGACGACTGTGCCATGAAAAACCAGCCCAAGGCCCTCATGATCCCAGAAACGTTTTCCTCCCCAAATCTCAAATCATTTTTTCTAAATGGTTAAACAGTATTTTTTTAAAGCCACTTGAAGCTATCTTTTAGGGATCAACTTCTGTTTCATTTTTAGCTTCGTTTTCCTTCAAATGAACATAAAAAAGGAAACCGTAGTTGATCCCTGAAAAGATAGCTTCAGGTGACTTAAACATTTAAAAAATATATATTTCAGCTGTAGGGAAGCAAACGTTTCTGGAAACATAAGGGGAATGGGATGGTTTGGCAAAGTGCAGTCGCCTTTTTGATGCCGAGTCCGGTATTGTAGATATTTGCTGTTTTTGCGATTGACGGGGATGATAACATTATAGTTGTTAGTCACAAGGGAGGGTAAGTTTTTCCCTTTTCTTTCATTTTTTATTGATATTCCCTTCCCCTTCTCCTGTCCGTATTTTTCTATGCAGCTAGCAAAATCTGATTGCCTAAGGACCGGATTTGATTATCAGTCCTTTGGTAATTGTAACAGCATTGAGCTGAGCTATGATGGAAAAGTTGAGCTGATTGGAGTGAAAGCTACGAAAGAGAGAAGGGGAAGGGAAGATAAAGAAAAAATTAAGAAAAGGAAAAAAAGATCTCCTTCCTCATTACGCTATAAAGAATACGCTGTATAGCAGGGTCGATATATCTTGCATTTGAGGCATTTTTTCAAACGCTTTATGCTGGAAAAAATCGAGTCTACATTCACTAACGAAGACCCAAGAAACCCTTACACGGGAACGCCTTTGGTACTTTACACGTCTTGGAAATCCCTGCGGACAATTAAAATAAGGACGATAACCACATCA
>OX421453.1:41543425-41550925 GCA_949126865.1 Montipora capitata | reverse complement strand
GATTACAAATCTAAAAAGCGCTATAAACTCATGTATTAACCGTTGTTCAAAAAGTTTCCTAAAAAGAAACGTCTTGATTGACTTCTTGAAAATTTGAGAAATCGTTCCTCAAATGCGGGGCTGTCGCCTGAAAAGCGCGTCCACCCAGGGTTACCAACATCTTAGCCCTGGGTGGCTCGAATAAAATGCCTTAGTTGGATCTAAGATTATATGTTGAGGACTTACGCTTAATAGCTAAAAGACGGCTGCGCCATGGGAATCCAGTCCGAAGCCCTTCCGATCCCAGAAACGTTTACCTCCCCAAATCTCAAATCATTTTTTCTAAACGGTCAAACAGTATTTTTTCCAAGTCACTTGAAGCTATGTTTTAGGGATCAACTTCTGTTTCATTTTTAGCTTCGTTTTTCTTCAAATGAACATAAAATAGGAAACCGTAGTTGATCCCTAAAAAGATAGCTTCAGGTGACTTAAACATTTAAAAAATACATTTGAGTTGTAGGAAACATATGGGGAATGGGATGGTTTGGCAAAGTGCAGTCGCCGTTTTGATGCCGAGTCTAGTAATGTAGATATTTGCTGTTTTTGCGATTGACGGTGATGTTGACGACTATGACGTTAGGTTATAGCCACAAAGAAGGAGATGTTTTTCCCTTTTCTTTGATTTTTTATTGATATTCCCTTCCCTTTCTCTTGTCCGTATTTTTCTCTGCAGCCAGCAAAATCTGATTGCCTAAGGACCGGATATGATTATCAGTCCTTTGGTAATTGTAACAGCATTGAGCTGAGGTATGATGGAAACGTTGTGCTGATCGGAGTGAAAGCTACGAAAGAGAGAAGGGGAAGGGAAGATAAAGAAAAAAATTAAGAAAAGGAAAAAAAGATCTCCTTCCTCGACCATTACGCTATAAAGAATACGCTGTATAGCGGGGTCGATATATCTTGCATTTGAGGCATTTTTTCAAACGTTTTATGCTGGAAAAAATCGAGTCTATATTCAGTAACGAAGACCCAAGAAACCCTTACACGGGAACGCCTTTGGTACTTTACACGTTTTAGAAATCCCTGCGGATAATTAAAATAAGGACAATAACCGCATCATAAAAGTAAAAATATTACTTCCTAGAGAAATTTTGGTGCTTTCTCAGTAAAACAGAGTAAAACACGACAATTTGACTTTATCGAAGAAATTGATTATGGTCGCATTAATTGTCATACATTTTGTCTTTTCACGGTGGAAATTTGACCTGAATCAACTATACTATGTTAATTTCAAATACTTTCAGATTTTGGTTGAGCTTCTTTGATAAATCAGTGCTAGACTGAGTCCAATTCGAGTTGGTTTAATGCTAAAACAACTGGCCCCAGCTGTTCAAACGATGGATAGCGCTATCCACCGGATAAACACTATCCAATGGATAAACACCAGCAAAGCCAAATGAGTTATCCAGTGGATAGTGATTTATCCGGCGGATAGCGCTATCCATCGTTTGAACAACTTGGACCTGGTGTATAGACCCATTGCATAAATGGCACTGAAATTTTAAATAACAATACTTATACATCTTAAGCCTCACATCTACGCGAGGAATCCTTTCTTTAAAAAGCATTAACACGAGGGTTAAGATGCATAAGTATTGTTATTCAAATTTCGGCGCCAATTTTGCAAAGGGTCTATTTGACTTGCTCGTTTTTAACCCATCACTTACTAGCCCAACAAATATTTTGGCCCCCAAAATCGAAAATACTATGGGTTCAGTAAATAGTGAATATTACATGGCTTCGCGAAGATACAAATTTTATCTCCAAGCGCTTATAGTATCTCTCACGCGCTCTCGGTGCTCACTCGTGAGAGATACTATCAACACGATAAGATAAAATTCGCATCCCCAATCGGCCACGTCAAGGTTTTATTTGTTATATAGATACTTATGAAATGTTCAGATTGAAAACAACTTGTAAATGCTGTATTCATTTTCCAAATAGCAAAAAGTGGACACCAACCGTTCAAACACGTTGTGTATCATGAAACAAGATATGAAAGTTATGAAAAAACAAATAATCAATCTGAAATTGACAAGCGCAAGAAGGAGAAACTCGATTTGTATTGGCTAATTGTGCTAGTTACCATGACGACACCTACATCCTCACATGTGAAGACAAAAATAATAACTTTACAGCGCGGTGAAGAGAAGATTTTTTAGTGAAAGGAAAAATCCTAGTATTTCAAAATATATCTACATGATAAATAACTATAGCTGCTTCTCTGTAAGTGAAAGAAAATGGGTGATATACCATTAATCCTCCTGATTAAAGAGAAGCCCAATGTGGATGCTTTAAAAAGCTGTCTTATCATATTGCTTTTTTTCTCGTGGATTTTGTGTGCTAAGCGTTTTACATCTCTTCAGTTTTCTAGATTACTTTTTGTAATATTCACAGTGATGGGAGACCTTAGAATATTAAAACCAATAAATAATAATAAATGAATACAAAGATTAATGAATTTATAAATAAGTGTTATGTAATGAAGAGTCTGTAAATGAAATCCTAAAGTATGAGAAAGCGAATAAACTATTATTGTGCAGTGTGCTGTGCACTGATTTATCTTAGTAAATAAGAAACTGTACTGTGTTTGTTACGCCCCGACTTTGCAATCATCAGTCTATTATCATATTTAACCTACCTCTTCCTTAAATAGTCGTTACTATAAAAAGTTATATAAAAACAAATAGTAAGAGAAATCTGTATTATACAATACATAATTTGTTATACGTAAACCATTCGTCATAAAAAAGTATTAGAATCATAGATATAATATGACTTCAGTAAAATAAATCTCGATGGCTGGTATTTTACACTGGCATAAATTGGAATCTCATGTATATTTTTTGTGTGTAGTTTACTACACCTCAAATTAAGGGCTGCTTGATGGAGACAAGAAATATAAGTTACATAGAATTGTTGTAAAAATACCTGTTAAACATTCGTTGTAAAACACGTTGAATTTTTCTTCATCCATCGAGTGTCCTGCACGCCATTTTGCAATCATCAGCTAAACCCTTTGATAACATGATATAGACGTAACCGCGACCATAAAGTTTTGGACATGAACTCCATTAGACAACTCTCCAACGTGAGTATCATTTTTTCAAGAAAAACAGCTATGAAAACAGCGTAAATTTTGATAATTTAGTTTCGCCATAGCGTTTCTTGAGTTAGAACGTGGCAGGAAAAAACCTGCATAATTTAGTAGTAATTAGCAATTCAAATGTGCAGCCAGAATGCGAATTCCTCCGCCATGTTGTTTTCTTTCAAATGTAAATTTGAAGCCATTTGTAAAAGAAGGTACCTTTTCCTCATGGAATCAAGACAGACAGTATGAAGAAATCGTCCTCCTCATAAGATACGGAAAAAATATTTTTCTCCTCGTGTATACATACATGTTTAATTAAATGTACCTTAAGATCATTTTTACATCATTTTTATTTTCTCCCATAGATTTTCGAAAGATGGTGCCATTTTTTGGGTTGGGGAGGGGAATGAGGTTTGCGCAACGGTGAGAGAATTCTACTTCAAGCAATGCCGCCCGGGTTTGATTCCCGCACACAATGTCATTTGCGGGTCGATTTGTTTGACTGTCTACTCTACTGCTTTCCGGGTACTCTGGTTTTCCCCTCTCTTCAAAAATCAACACTGAAATTTGACTCGATCGGCTTTAACTTTTAAACTCGTTTGATTTAGTTTGATTTTCAATCTCCCTATTTGTAGAGTACTTGTGCTCAGTTAAATAAGACAAGGACCGAAATAAAGTGAAGATGATGATGGCGATGATGATGGCGATGATGATGACGACGATGATGATGACGATGATGATGACGATGATGATGACGATGACGATGATATGATGATGATGATAATAATAGTAATAATAATAATAATAATAATAATAGATTCTCTTTTAGTTTATAGTTATGTAAATACTGAGTTGTTGTAAAGTCGTCTCTTGAACAGTCTCCACATTGCACGATTTTTCAAGATCATGACATAAACGATTCTGACTTTCCGTATAAAATTGCTTATCATATGTTATTTTTTGGAGAATATCAGAATTCTTTTTTACTTTATAGTTATGTAAATACTGAGTTCTTATAAACCCCATAGGCTACGCTTCGCGCCCTATGTAGCTGCTAAGCTGATGACACTCAACAACGTGAACGATTGGACATTCGATGTTAAATGAGGTCGGAAGGGAGGATTAAGAGCCCATTTTCACGTACAATATACTTTGTTTTAGATAGTTTCAAGAAACGCGTGCGCGTGTCGCAATTTATTTGTCGATAAATTTATAAATCCTCAATTTTGAAGTACAATGCTTCCACCAGTTAAGAGAGCGAGAACTGAAGCTCCGGTGGAATTTCTTTCCTTCCTGTCGCACTTCTGTACAAGTTTTTGTCAGAGTTTTTCAAATACCCTCACCTGCTGTCCTTAATAGAACCGAGAGGGATAGTGTGAATGGTGTACCAAAGTAGCAGGAATTTTTTTAAACATTGAAATCAGAACCTACGTTTCATCAGGTACCTTGAACGATATGTGGACTCAGGTAAGGTTAGGTTAGATTTCTTGAGATAGGTTCCTTCCGAGTCATGAAATGATAGGTGAGACAGAACGTGGTCCATAACAGAGCATGCGCTCTAGTAATGAATATGAGCCCTTCCGCCGATCACGTACCCAGAGGCTACGATCCTTTTGGTTAGAGTCGTCCAAGGATACGCCCATTGCTAGTTGTGACTAGAATGGATACTGCAAAGTAAGGTATGACACTTAAATGTGTATATAAAGTACCAAACGATTTTAATAAAGTTTTATTAAGTTTAAAAATGGTGTCACCAGAACAATTTATGAAAACTAACCATTTCGAGTCGGCGCTTAAACCTAACCACTAGAGATCATTGCCAAACCCAGCAGAAACTCAACCCAAGCTAAGACATTACCTATCTGTAAAGCAACTTAAGCAAATTTACCATATCCTCATTTATCCTTACATATCGTACGCAATTTTGGTATGGGTCAGCACCTATTATCTCCTCCTTACAGAAAGTCCAGCTTAAGCAAAATCATGTTGCTCGATTAATATTCTTTGCAAATACACGTGGTAAAGATACTGAGAGTGCTCTCCCATTGCTGAACTTGCTAGACATGCACACCGTACATAACATTTATTCTATACACGTCTTAAAATTTGCCCACCTCTGGCACAAACGTCTACTACCCAATGTATTTCGCAACTCCTTCCAGTACGCTAGCGAAGTGCATAGTTACAAGTGCAACCCAAAAAAACTTATATAGATCATTGTCGATGATAGTCTTAGATTTCTCCAATGCTCAGTTGATGTAGTCACCAAGTTACTGAAAGAGTTGAAAGCTCGCAAGTCTCCTGGGGCCCGTTTCTGGAAAGTCCCGTAAACTTTTCGGGCCCGAAAAGCCATCTGTGAAATTGCCAACCGCTTGTTTTGGAAAGCCGATCTTTTAACATGTTTTCAAGTTAACAAAAAGAAAAATAACTGTGAAGTTTGACGAATTAAATGCTCTCCGTTCTTGAGTTACAAAGGGAAATTGTGACACCCGAAAATGGCCCGTAAAGTTTCGGGACTTTCGAGAAACGGCCCCCTGGGCCGGATGGCATTCACCCGCTGATTTTAAAAAACTGCGCGGATACTTAAGCGACATCAATTTGTCGTTCTCGTTCGGCAAATACCGCATTGCTTATTATCCCATTACATAAAAACGGGGCAAAAAACAACTGTAAAAACTACCGTCCAGTCTCATTAACTTCAATTCTATGCAAAGTGTGCCAGAAAATTGCAAGACAACACTTAGTGGAATTCTGGATAGCTAAGAACATTTTTATCTCTGACCAATTTGGATATATGAAGGGCAGATCTTCTTTGTCTCAACTCTTTACAGTCTTTCATTGACAGGGCTCAAAATAGGAGTAACGGACTTCCTACAGATGTTGTGTTTTTGGATTTTTCGAAGGCGTTCAACTCTGTCCCACATGAACGTTTATTATCAAAACTGCAAGCATATAGCATCAGAGACCCACTATTATCATGGGTAAGGAGTTTCTTGACAAACCGCCACCAGCGTGTTGTACTTCGGGAACATTATTCATCCTGGACAAGTGAACTTTCTGGTTTTCCAAAGGGAAAGGTATTAGGACCAGCACTGTTCCTTATTTATATAAATGACATTACTCGGAACATAGAATCTCAATGCAAATTATTTGCAGACGATATGAAAGTCTACAATTAAGGTACAAAGAATTGTACACGAAATATTTAAATTCACTCGAGCATCGGAGCACTGAATGGCAGCTACGTTTTATAATACAACCAAGTATGAAGCTATGGAATTTAAAAAAATAATAACACATCATGTCCCGAATATTGCTTATGTGGCAAGAAATTGAACACAGTATCAGAAACAAAAGACCTTGTCATGGCGCCTACAAGTCAATAAATTAGTTATAAAGTCTTGGGGGTTATTATCTCTAATGACCTCTCTTGGAACGAACATTGTGACAGTATCCATAAAAAAAGCTATTAAGCGATTGTTTGCGCTGCGGACGCTCAAGAGAGCTGGACTGGGCACTAACGATCTCGTGTTAGTCTACTGTAGTATTGTTAGATCCATTGTTGAGTATGCCTCGCCAGTTTGGGCGGCTATCCCTTTGTATCTTGAGGAGTTAATTGAGTCAGTACAGCGGAAAGCTCTCAAAATAACATTTGGCCGGGTGGACTATCACAAGGCCTCAGGTTAAGATTTTGCTGTAACGACCTCACTTTCGGTTATTAAGTAGTTAGTATTGTATGTTAATTAAGTCTAATAATGTACAATTTGATTTCTCACTAGGCACCCCTTAAATAAGAACACGGTCAGCCTTAAACCCGAAATCAGTGTTTTTATATTCGTGTTTTTGCTGTAATGTCTTTTTAAGCAAGTCATTTGTTATCAGATAGTTTTAGATGATTTTAAATCCTTTTTGTATATAGTAAATATTAATTAGTTTAACTTCAGCGTCAATTTCAATAGACCACTTTCGATATATTAAAATTCAGCTTGGCAGCGAGGCCTAGAAGACACAAACAAAGGAAACTGAATGAACATGTTTATTCATTTCTTTTGTTTGTGTCCTCTAAGCCTCACTATCAAGCTGAATTTTAATATATCGAAAGTGGTCTATTAATTAGGCCTTATTCACGATAGCCGCCATGTTGGTTTTAAAATTGTCATGCAAATTAGTCATGTGTTATGCTGGGGGGTAAACATTGGAAAACAGGCAAATTGCGGAAAGTCGGCTCGTCGAAATATTGAAATAACATTGCTAAAAGTACATTTTAGAATTTAGAATTAAGTACCTTTTATAATAATTTTATATCTTTTGATTGCCTCGGACATTTTGACTTTCTACTTCGTTATCTGCTAATTTTTCACTAAAAAATC
>OX421453.1:41535925-41538425 GCA_949126865.1 Montipora capitata | reverse complement strand
GGGGACAACTTTGAGTTAGCTGATTTGGCCTATTCTTGCCCCTCACGTGCGGCGCCGTCGCGTCTCGCTGCACCGGCACAGCCACAAGAGTTTGGAGAGGATAGAGTTCCTCTCACGCCAGATATTCCGCACATTTGATTTGAAATCAATAATTTCAAACACACGGGTTTTGAAATCAATTAATGGGCAACGAGTGTTTGGTCACAGTTCTTACTTGCTTCTGAGCAACCACGCGGTCACGTGTGCAAAAAAAAAAAAAAATCGACTTGAAAAAAGTGATTGAAATTATAATTTCTTTTGTTGGAGAACTAATTTCAAAAACTCGTGCGTCGTGCTTTATTGGATTTCCAAACGCACGCAAACATTTAAACCATCCGGCCTGCGGCCTCGTGGTTTCAAATGTTTTCTTGCGTTTGGAAATCCAAGAAAGCAGTCGCACTCGTTTTTGAAATATAACTTCAACATCACACATGTCTTGGAATACAGACAATTAACGTCACAAAATTTCCTCCCATAATCCTGCTACTCAAGTAAACGACTGAATTTACCCTAAGATAAAAATAACGCTATCCTTTACCCTTACCTTATCGTTGGAAGTTGGTAGCAAAGGCATAGACACTTCAAAATTGGACGTGCATCAAATTAGGTGCATTCCTGGACATAAGTGGTTTATACTGTCTAAAGCCAGATTATTTTTACTCGTTCGTGATGGGGCCGGTTCATTGGTGAAAGAGATAACAACATCTATAGACCGCATGCATAAATCGCGGCCAAAAAAAGTTCTTTTGTTTATTTGCTAATTAAACTCACTTGTCTCGTTTGCATGGAAAAAAATACAATAGAAATGTTTCTTGAGAGCGAGGCTAGTTAGTCTAATTGGCACATAAACAAAAGAATACATTTTTATCCGTCTTTTATGTATTCGGTCTATAACTCCCTTTACTCTTTATTATGCATAACGCGAGCGACATTTTGCTTTTGGTTTGTACACCAACATGGACGTCTAATCACGTGAGTGCAAACCAAGAATTGTTTCAAAACCTTGTATCTGCGAAGAGCGAGAATTACGGAACTGACCAAGATAATAGCAGCCTGTGGGGAAGACAACAGCTTCAGATTTGTTCACACGAGGAAAATCGTCACGTCGAAGTAACAGCAACTGCCAGCGCAAGGGGTACGCAAGAAAAATTAAATTTTACCTTTTTGGTTTGCATGTGACCAATGAAAACGTTTTTTAATACAAAAAGAAGCATTTAATGGTTTGCCCTACTTTGCTGCACATGAGGTCTATGAGAATAAGCACGACTTCCTCTCTCTGTTTCTTTCTGACACGTACATGGAGTGAAAACGTTGAGTGGAACAGTTTAATTACCGTGTAAAAAATTGAAATCGCTGTGAATAAAATTAAAACTATATCCTACTCTAAAATGCTCGCAGATATGCTCAGCGAGAACAATCTCTACAGACCACTTGGTCCAATAGAAAACAATGGATTAAAGCGATTAATATATTGTTTGCTGAAAAAAAGTGCAGGACCCATTGTAACTTGTTACCAATGTTTACACATCCATTGTACTTGGCAAACCCACAGCTTCGGCATTAGCAGACCCAATAGCTGATGTTGATGGCGGTGCGTTCCCAGACTGCATATATGCGTAAGGAGGTGGCACATCTTGTGCATTTCCTGGCTGCTAAGAGAAAAGGTCAGACACTTCAAATTTGTGATTTTCATGCTACGTCATAGCCGGCAAAACCAATAGCTCTGTGATTAGCTCCACTTTATTCGTCCACCAGCAATGGTACAATTCATTATTATTATATGAAGACCTGTTCATATGATCCCGGTGGACCGCGCAGGCTCGGTTACCGAGTGGGAGAAATAAACCTCTGCTCATGCTCAGAAAAGCGGTGACGACGAGCATTCAGCCGTCTAATCCAATCTCGACCCCAGAGCTCTTCTCTTGACTGAGCGAGAGAAGAGCTCTGGGGAACCCTAAAACAAAGTGTCTTCTCATTGGTTTTCGTGAAGAATAATCAAAAGCGTCTCTAATTGGTGCATTCATGTTAGCACGAGGAGTGAGCAGGCGCAGTAAAGTTCAAATTGCCAATTTTTGGCTATAAGAACCCTACGGCGCATGTTCTCCTAAATAGAGTTTCCCAGAGCCTTGGGTCTACCCTAGGCTCTGGTGACGAGAATGCCGTCTAATCCAACAAACAAGCCTAGCAAGAATTTCTCGTTTCATTGATTCAAGCAACTTCAAAATTCTTTTATCTTTATGTCAGCTATTAAAAGAAATTATACAGAACTGAAGTCATAAAAACCGGCCTTAACCTCGTGGGCCCGATGAGGATAACTAATAAGTAGTAAGTCATAAAAAAGAAGTAAGGTAAAAACTAAATGGCGTTTGTTCTATCACGAAAATGCATAGTATTTTTTTCATCCCGTTAACCAGGAAGAAGTGGTCAAATGCAAAATTTTCACCACTCCGGTAACCGAGAT
>OX421453.1:41525925-41530925 GCA_949126865.1 Montipora capitata | reverse complement strand
ACTAGTCGGGTGTGATCACCACTACACCACCAGGACAACCATGCTGGCAACACAGCCATCGAAGAGGTGATTTACGTGGTTAAGGCGTGGGCCTCCCGGGAAATTTTCTTTCAAGGTGACAAGGTAGGTATATATATATATATATATATATATAATAATTAGATAAATAAATGAAACTTAGCGACTAATAATCTCTACACGTTATATATGTGAGCTTCTTAACTATCTAGTGATGATTTTAAAAGTTCTTGAAATGTTGAAGGTGTTCGAAAGGACAGCTTTCTGCATTCTCCTTAGGATCCCCTCTCCCTGGCCTCCGAATAGCTCTCTCATAGATACGTCCTCATCTCTTGACCATCCTCCCAGAACATCAATGATGATGTTACGTTGTTTGATGGTGTACCCTGGATACTGCTGAACCATCTCCCACCTCAAAGGACCGTACTTTACTGTCTTCTCCTCGGTCTTCTTCAACCGGTTGTCTATCCACGGGCACCACATCTACACAGCTACCACCTCTTTCTTCTTGAAGTCAATGAATCGCGCATCTTCTCTGTTTTGCTTCACGTGACTGTGCTCCGCATACACTGGAACATCCCAGAAGGCCTTGGCCTCCTGGGACTCATAGACTGGTTTAGGATCTACGGACGAGTACCAGGGGGTAATCGCATCTATAAGTTCCAAATCCCTCAGCTTCTTGAAAAACAAGACTTTGAGAGCCGCATTGTGTCTCGACAAGTACTTGTTTTGTGCGAAAGCCGGGCAGCCAGACAGCACATGGGGGAGACTCTCGGGTGCTTTGCTACACATCCAACACGTAACATCATTGACCTCCGCCCAGTTCCTCAGCCAGTCCCAACAGCCCCTGCGAGCCTGTCTATCCAATTTCTTCAAGTCAGAAATGTTCCAGTGCTGTGACCACATAAGGTATTAGAATACCGGTAGCGCTAGTTGGTTAGACGCCATCACTCTGTTGCTGTCCGAGAGTGGGCTTGACCAAATGACGGATAATCTTCTCAGATAAGTGTTAGCTGCTACCTCCAAAACCAGCTTTTCGTCTTGCAATAACTGTTCTGGTACTCCCAGAAATCGATAATGCAAGTCCTCATTCAGACAGTCCACGCACATCGTTCCCATCAGGCATCTTTCCGAATCTTGTACGGTAATTCCCCTTCTCACATGCAACACATTACACTTCTTGTGGTTCCACTGCAGGCCGATGTCCCCCATCGTAGTCTGATCCATCTCCAGCACTCTTTTCAATTTCGCTTCAGACGAGGCGAACACCTTGAGATCGTCTATATAGAGTAAGTTCGTAATCCTGGACGCGATTGGCTTTGACAGCCTATAACCCTCAGTAGTAAATAGGCGTGGACACAGGGCGTCACCCTGTGGAAGACCTCTGTTGAAGTAGATGGGTAATTTCACTGCCCTTGCTAGTAGTGATAACAATCCTGGTGTTCCAACTAACACATAACTTGCTAATGACTTCGCAGACCCATATTGAAAATTTGTGAACCTGAAATTTGTGATCTTCTTCATCCACCCATGATCAATCGAGTCATAGGCCTTTCGCACATCAATCCAAGCAACACTCATATTGCGCTTACGCCTATGGCAGCCAGAGTAACCATCCGATCTATCAGTAAATTATCAGTGGTCCCGCTGCATCCCGCTTCATCCCGCTTTAGCTCCTCCTTGCATGCTGATCTTCCATCAATTTGTATCGATCCAAGTGTTCATTCACAGGCCCCAAAACGCACGACGTGAACCATTTATATAATGTGTTCAAACACGTGATTGGGCGTTGATTTTCGCTTATAAATTCGCCTGTTTCAGGCATTAACCTCGTTTCTCCGTCTGGAAACCATCCCGGGAACCCCGTCTTGCTTCTTGAAATAGACTTGAAAGCCGATGTGACGTCACCATGGAGTGCGCATGCGCGTTTCCACCAATAGTTGGTCAGTCTGTCTGGGCCCGGCGCGCTCTAATTTCTCTTTCTTGAGATCACTCTGGCCGCTTCTGTAGTTTCAAGCTTCCAACTCTCTCGTGATAAAGGAGGGACATACCTCAGGATTGCCTCTTCGATCTCTTTTAGCCACTCAGCTTTTTCCAGAAGCCTTCTACACTAATAAACATGCTTGAGACTCCGTTCTCCAAGTCAGATTTTGCTGCCGCTCTGTATTTCGAACGATCGTTGTCTGGGGTCATCGGCCACTATTTTATTTGTGGTGGCATATACTCGGCCAGGATCTTCCTTAAACTGCAGGTTCAGAACTTTGGCCTCTTCTTGTCTCCTTTTCCTACCATAGCATGCTCTGAGCCTCCTTAACAGCCACTTTTGCTTTTCAATGTATCTCACAAGCGTAGTAGAAGAAAGTGAATGACATCCCTTCCGGAGCTGAGCCCTGTTTTTCCTCCCTTTCTTTGTTAATCTCCTATTTTCTCGAATCCTGCTCAGCTCAGAAGTCGCGATTGAGAGTTTGCTCCTTATTTCACCAACATCCTCCAGATATTTCTTTCTCCACTTGTCACCCTCATCGCGACTTTCTGTCCGATCCCTGCTTTCTCTTTTCCAACCTTTCAGCAACATGAATGCCACCACTACTGAGTAGACAACACAATTAGCCAGCCATAAATACGCAAAAGGGTCTCCGCTGCGCATTCCGTATTCTGATCCATTAGACTGCTAATGAAGTTGTCGATAGATTTCAGATCACTTTGCGTAGGCTTTTCTTTGGTCCGTGTATCTATGTCACGGTTGGAGTAATTACCCTCACGTGTATGCACTAGTGCGAATAACTGCGCTGATTATTATTATTATTATTATTATTATTATTAATTAGTATCACCCAACTAGTGGACTAATGCAAATCCTGCATTTTGATTGGCTACGCTACTAGAGGACTATTATTAATAGTCCTCGAGTAGCGAAAAGCGTGACGCTTTCTGTCCTTTTATTCCCAAATAAATATTTCTTTAACTTGCATTTGCTAACTTTATTATTGCCTTTTCTGTCCGACTAGTTGGGTGATACTTAAACAATTAGACCCTTCGCCCTCAAGGGCCACAGGTCAATAGCCCATTCGGCTTCGCCTCATGGGCTATTGACCCGTAGCCCTTGCGGGCTGCGGGTCTAATTGTTAATTATTAACATTAATATAATTATTAACATTAATATTATAACACGTCACTATATCGAGGCCCCGGGGAATAACCTCTAACAAATTGTTATTTCCCAGAGCCTCGATATCACGTTTATTGTTGCAAGTTAAATTGTAATAAATCGCTATTGGTCTACCAAGCAGTACCTTCCCTCGCTGCTGTTAACTATGCTGTTCACGGTGGTTCTAATTGTTGAGGCTGTGGATGCCAATGCTAAAAGTTACCTGCACTCTAATGAAAGCTGCTGGACAGGAGAGAGCTTTCCTCTGATATTGTTTTCTAAGCTGAACAACGTGATTCTAACTTCTGAATCTCTGGGTGAAATCTCAAAATGTTACCATTCAAATGAGAGCAAACTAGCATTACTTTTCTTTGATGCTGTTTATTCTGCTGACGAAAGTGATTGTAACTGTCGACTCTGCGATTAAATATACCGGTAAAATATACCTGCTGTGTATAATAGACGGGCTGACCGACTGCTGTAGGTCCGGGAGGTACAGTTGCTACCGCACCAGTCGGATGAATGACCAAAGTTTGTCCTCCGCTGTAAACAGGCTGGGGCTGAAGTTGAATCACTTGTTGATTGGTTGCTACCTACGATAAAATAGCCATTAGTAAGCCCGTGCTAAACGTTTCAACATTTGTGTTAAACATCTCAACATTGTTCATTTCATAGACTGCATGCAAGTAATTACTTTTTGCCTATCACGGTAGACGCGGGTAATCAAATGAGTGAATTACAATTAGAGGCGCAGCAAATACATTCAGCCGGCGCTGAACCAAGGAACACAGAAGCGTGCCAGTTACTTTGTTTTTCCTCCGATTATGAGATAGCGAGAAGGGTTGTGACGTTACAAACGCAGCATAAGTTGGGAATAGAAACCCTCTGCGCTGCTGATTCAACTCCAGCACTAGTGAAATCTTCCTCAAGTAGGGGAGCTCTGTGAGGATGTAGTTGACTGATTTTAGAACGAAGGATTAAAAAAGTGTAAAGGATAAAGCGGATTAAGTAACATGTGGCCGTTTTATCATGTCATGTCGTTTTATCATATCACGTCGTTTGTCGAGATCAGTCACACATTTTGGCGGCCATGTTGGGACATCTATCTATGTAAGTATGTGGAGAACTTCACACCGATCTCTGCGAATTCAAATGAAAACGAGTAGCTCTGAGAGTGAGTGCATATTGCAACTTTTTTGCACAAGTACCTTACTTTAACCAAGCACCATGAGGACAATTTTCTGTGGTTCTTTAATATCCACTGACTTGGAAACGAATGATTCGTTGCTGCAAAATTGCGATAAATCCACCAACCTAGTCCACCACAGTATTTTCTCTGTGTGTGGCTACTTTAATACGACAACGTCACTCAGTACATGAAAAAATTGGCAATGTTCATACAATGAGTGAAACTGCCACGTTACCGTTACTCATATGTTACTTGTATGTATTCCATAGTTCCCATCGAGCACATGTAATTCGGACTTGGAACTAAAGGATATATTGTTAAAACTAACAAATAGCTTTCATTCTCGCCGGAATAGCCTTTGCTTATAGCATATTACAACTGTTACAACTAACTTACACAACTCACCGTTGGTGTCCCGCAACAGGACGCATTGCAGCAGTAGATGGACGATGCGAGGGCAACAAACCACTCAACAACTGACAAGATTAGCAGGACAGAACCTACACCAGCGCCGACGGACGCCCTGTTCCTCTGTGACTCTGAGTAACAGAACCCGTTATAAGACGGATAATACGAAGAATAATAAAAGTTGTTCCTCCTGCAACGAAGTACCGTTGCAAAATAATCGACAGCAACGCAATAGCA